>JAHXMU010000056.1:1766082-1826537 GCA_019455685.1 Philornis downsi | reverse complement strand
AATAAGATTGCCAACCGCCAAATTTTTATTTTTTTCTTTGATTTTTTCTTAAAAAACATGGGTCCGTCGAATATGGGCAACCCTGTATTAAGTGCGCACCTAAGGTCCCACTATTTGCCAATAGATGGCTCTAGCTGTAAGAGCTAGTCGATTCTGCCACAACGTAAACGTCATGAGCAAAGCTTAGACATATGGTAAACATAACGCCTCGACACAATAGTGATTTTCTTTTGGATTCATATTCTTCTGGTTTTACGAATATATATGATTTTGTGCCAAATAATCGTTATATGCAGGAAGTATGGATTTTCTTCTTTCAATCGAAGAAATCGGCGGCCGAAGCTCATCGAGAGTTTCAAAATGTTTACGGAGATGCTGCTTTAAGTGAAACAAAGTGTCGAGATTGGTTCCGTCGCTTTAAAGACGGTGATTTTAATGCCGACGTGAAGGAAGATCAAAAACCTTCGAAGAAGAATGTGAATATAGGTAGATGCTTGATGGGGATCCGTGTCAAACGCAGCCTGGGCTTGCTTCTGTATTAGGAGTTACCCGCCTAGTTATTTCCAAGCGATTGCCGGCGTTGGGAATAATTCAAAATCAATTAACTTGGGTTCCTTATCCTTAAGGGTTGGGTTCCTCAATTCCTTAAGTGGATCCAAGGAACATTGAGCGTCGTTTTTCACCTGTGAACAACTGCTTCAGCGACAAAAAAAGGAAGGGTTTTCTTCATTGCATTGCAACGGGAGATGAAGAATGGATTCGTTACAGCAATTCGAAGAAAAGAAACTCATGGGGACTGTCCGGTCATGCTTTTACGTCGTCGCCTCAGCCGAATATTCATGGTGCGAAGGTTATGCTCTGTAAACGAAACCATCGCTGAGAATCAGTATCGACTTCAATATATGCGATTAAGCCAATCTCTGCGCGAGAAACGCCCACAAAACGCGGAGACGCACGAAAAAGCGATTCTTCAGTGTGAAACCGCCCAGCCTCACGTGGCCAAGCCCTTTAAAACCTACCTGGAAACGCTGACATGGAAAGTCTTATCCCACCCGCCATGTTCTGCAGATATCCGTCCGCTGTCCGATTATCACTTGTTCCGTTTGATGGCTCACGGTCTGGCTGACCACCAGTTCCACTCATATGACGACATCAAGGAATGACTAGAATCGTGGATAGCCTCAAAAGATGAACAGTTTTACAGTGACGGAATTCGAATTTTGGCAGAAGGATGGGAAAAAGTAGTAGCTAGCGATGGGCAATACTTTTAATGAATCATTTGTAAACATGGTTTCATAATAAAGTTGACGTTTTATAAAAAAAACACGAGAGTTTAGTCACGCATCTAATAATATCAGACGATTGTTAAGCATTTGGTCATAAGTTTAGAAATAAAACAGAGGCATTACGAAGTGCGATAAATTTGTAATTGAGCCGACAAAACAATATTCGCCCTTTTAGTTTTAAGAATTATTTTATATAAATGTCAAAATTAATAAGTCGTAAATGATTCATTCAAGTCGTCCAATTTCATATCACACTTTTTTGAGGAAATATTACATAATTTTTGAAAATGAGTTTCCGGTAACAACGGGTTTTCTTCAAGATTTCGTATGGCCTATTCGCCTAAATTTCCCGGCATGTGGCATGTCGGCCGGTTTCAGTTTTTTTTTAACATTTTTCACAAAACATGGGTGCAATTCTTTCCATACACTGAAAAATCATATACTTGTACACTATACCATTTTTTGAACCGTGCAGAACCAAATCTGGCTCAGGCACTAACGACATTTATGATGTCGAATTTAGCACAGATGCCTGTTGCAGTGCTTTCACCTTCAAAAAGAAATATGTCTGAGAATCGATAATTAAATTGAAAACTGGTTTTACTTTTCATACACACTATTAAAAGTTACTTGAAGCTTCACACGTATAATCACTAAGTTTGCTGATTTCATTTTTATTTAACAGTACTTTTCTCTCTTGAAACCGAACGTCGGACGATGGATAGAACACGCGACTATTGTTCGCATGATCGCAGGTTCAAGCCCGCACACAGCCACACTTTATGTTATCGAGTGATCGAAAAGTCTTTTCCACCTATGACGTTCGGAATCGCTGCTAAACTGCAGGTCCCATTGAGTGAGTCTAATAATAGAATGCGTGTAAGCTTACAGTACATAAGAAGCTCCCCTATGCCTCATTTATTTTTCACTCCCAATTCGAATTATGAAATATATTTTCCATGATGATTGTTAAATTTGTTTTCTCCCCACTCATTACCACTGTTCAGCAAATTTCAAACCAAATTTTGAACAGGTGTTCAATGTCCTTGTAGAAATGAAGTAATTATGAAAGTCCCAAGATAAAATCTTTAAAATTACAAAACACAAGAGGCCATTAATGTGGTTACCCATAGCTGGGGGCCAATGAGGAGGGTCATACATAACGACTTTATTAGAAAGAATTTACACAAACATACAACTGTTGGTCCATTAAATGCAAATACTCGCATTACATTGGAATACTACGGGTATTAACATCTGCTGTGGAGTTCTGATTAAAATCTACAATTTTAGAGGAACCCGCAGCAAGCAAAAGCCACACAAATCAATATATGCTGGTAGCGTCAACAACGTCAACCAAATGTCGCAGAAATTTCTGCCTTCCTGGACAAGTTTAATTTCCGCTCATATGTTTTTCTTGTGGTTTTTATTTTTTGTTTGTTTGAGGTTTTTCATTACATTTTTGGAATCTCTTCAATAGCCCAAAGCATTTGCTAGTTAAAAATTCCCCAAACATATTTCATGCCAAGCGATGCGTGAAATAGTCATTTGAACATAACGCGATTCGCTTCTTTTACTTGTTCCACTATTTGTTTGGTTGGCTTTTCAGTTCACCACGTCAACCGAGAGCCCACCGGAATGAAATCTCTTTTCTGGCGGGCGTTTTGTGTAGGGGCTTTAATGTTAAATAAACAAGACTTTACTTGTGACATTACGCTGGCACACAGGACCTATCAGCGAGATAATGCGGAGATATATGTACTCACTCGTTAGCGTGTCAGCCACTGGTATTTGCCTTCCACTCCAATAAAATTAAAATCACATAAAGTTAAAAACCATAAAACGGTTTGTTTTTCGTTCATTCAGGCTGTTTAAGCTACGAGGGGGATCCCAAAACCAGCTGAACTGACAAAAAGTTGGGAAACATATTCTTTATTTTTCAACATAATCTCCTTTTAGCTCGATACCTTTCTCCAGGAAATTCAGTACCTTCCATACCCTGTTTAAATAAGAACTGTCAAACTCCTTAAAACAGCCATCAACCGCAGACTTCACTTCTTCATTGTTGTTGTTTTATTGCGGTGAAATATCGACAAACTTTACTGCTCTACTGAAAAAGCTTCACGACGCTGTATTAGCTTTACAGCTTTCTTATGTTCAAATCTTCGATCAATATATGATGTATAGAACTTTTTGAAATGTCTATCATTTCAGCTAGCTCACGAGTCCTCCACCGACGATCATCCAATACCATTTTGTGGATTTTCTTAACCTTGCCTGGCGTGAACACTATTACGGTGTTCGTTTTGGCAGCTCGTACGGCCTCGTTTAAACTCTGCTACCCACTGTTTTACAGTCAAAAACGAAGGAGTAGACTCCTCCAGAATAGAATCTTGCTAACCTTTAATATTGGTTGCACTGAGATCTTTCAAATAGAAATATTGAACTACATAACATTGAATTACATTACAAATTCACCGATATCATTTACTTTTGATGGCTCAAATAAAAATACTAAACAACGTGGCGTCTTGAAGCTTAAAATATATGTTTTACAAGGTTGCCACTATTTATAAAATAATTTTTTTTCAAAATACTGGCACTATCTATACCTATTCCCTAGTACTCTGATTATGGTACAAATTGGGGTATAAAGTAGGTGAACTGTTGATACGATTGGGAGGGCGGTGGAAAAGCAACAGACTCTAACAATGACACAACAACAAATATTTTAATATTTCTATGAAAACAAAAACATAGTTTATGTAATCTTTCTTATAATTGCTGCTACACAACCATTGAATGTGAACAACTTTTGAAAGGCTGGCTATGAACTTTGTAAATTTTAAGCATCGCATTATTCTAAGTATTCCCTCCAACCATTAATCATAGCTTCGTACTCCAACGCCATCGGCTTGGCTTCCAGATAATTCTTTAATTGGCATCATCCGATCAAACTAATTGGTATACTTTTGGCCTACTCAACTATGTCCAGGTAAAATGGGATTTTCGAAATAATATACTTACGCTAACGAATGATTCAATCATTGAAAGATTTGTAATTATGGTGTGAAATGGTAATTGAGGTTTTGGAAAGAGAAAAAAGTCAGCCGGAGTCACATCCGGAGAAAACAGTGCTTGTTCGATGATAACTATTGAGTTTTTGGTCAGAAATTCATTCATAATGATAGCCTTGAGATAGTGAGTTAATGTGCTGCCAGAGCGACTAATTTTCTCTCCACAAATTTAGCCTTTTTCGACCGAAACCTCATTACCGGTTATAATGCCTTTAATGAAGGCGGAGTCTGAATTGACACATTCTAGCGTATCTTCATTATCCTTTTCTTGATTGAGATTTCGAAGAAAATTCTGTTCTTTTTTCGGGACTAGCTCAGCGTCAACGCTTTTCATATCCAAACAATCATGTCAACTTGTTCAAACTGATTCGTGAAATGCAGAAAGTTCTGCGGCTATCTCTCTCAGAATTTAATGACGAATTTCGGTTATCATTTCTTTTACTTTAGCGATGTTAACTTCGGTCAAAGACGTTAATGGCCAAACAGAACGCGCAAATCTTCTACCATATTTCGATCGTTTTTAAGTGCACTGTACCACTCATATGCACTCAGTTCAAGCCTTCTGTAATACCCTCCGCTATTTTTTATGCGAAGTTCCTTTTGCAACAACAAATTTGAGACAAATTCTTCGTTCGATATTTCTATCTATCGTAAATATGACAAAAGCGCTTGAGATAAATTAACAAAAACGGGCACTGTGAAATCAGTAGAGAAATTTCAGTTACGTGAATGGACTTACATACATAAACCTATATCCATCATCCTTTTGCATTTAGTGGACAAGTATGCGGAATGACTGAAGGGATCTGCTAAACCGCTAGGTTTTTATCAACAGATGCTCTGAATTTATGCACATTTAGCAAAATTGCATAAAAACCATAAGTCTTGGAGTAAATGGATTAAATTAGGTAATTTCTATGGGAGGTACCAGAAACGCTAGTGTTATCCGGTCGATTTTTTCACATTTTGCTAAAGATTTTTAGGTACGCAACTAAGTTTCCGTTGTTTGCCAATAGATGGCGCTAGCTGTAAGCGCTAGCGGATTCGCCATAGCCTTAACGTCATGAGCAAATCTTAGACATATGGTAAACATAACGCCTCGACACAATAGTGATTTTCTTTTGACGTAAACGTCCAAAACGTTTACGGAGGTGCTGCTTTAAGTGAAACAATGTGTCGAGATTTTTGCCGTCCCTTTAAGGCGGTGATTTTGATGCTGACGACTGTTTGCGTGAAGGAAGACGAAAAACCTTTGAAGACACTAAATTAATGGCATTGCTTGAGGGGGATCCGTGTCAAACACAGCCAGAGCTTGCTTCGGTATTAGGAGCTGCTCGTCAAGCTGTTTCCCAGCGATTGCATGCGTTCAAATGCTTCATAAGCAAGGAACTTGGGTTCCTTATGAGTTGAAGTTAAGGAATGTTGAGCGCCGTTTTTTCGCCTGTGAACAACTGCTTCAGCGACAAAAAAGGAAGGGTTCTCTTCATCGTAATGCAACGGGTGATGGAAAATGGATTCATTACAGCAATCTAAAGAAAAGAAAGTCATAAAAGCTACCCGGGCATGCTTCTTCGTTTTTGCCTCGGCTTAATATTCACGCTGCTCTGTATTTGGTGAGATCAAGTGGTGTTATTTATTACGAGTCGTTGCAACCAAGCGAAACCATTACTGAGGATCGGTATCGACTTCAATTAATACGATTGAGCCGAGCTTTGCGCGAGAAATACCCACAATATGCGGAGAGGCACGAAAAAGTGATTCTTCAGCATAACAACGGTCGGCTCCACGAGACCAAGCCTGTTAAAACCTACCTGGAAACGTTGAAATGGGAAGTCTTTCCCGATCCGCCATATTCTCCAGATATTGCGCCGTCTGAATATCACTTCTTCCGTTCGATGGCACGCGGTCTCGCTGACCATTAGTTCCACTCATACGACGACATCAAGGAAAGGCTACATTCGTGGATAGCCTCAAAAGATGAACAGTTTTACCGTGACGGAATTCGAGCTTTGCCAGAAAGATGGGAAAAAGTAGTAGCTACATATGAGCAATACTTCCAATGAATAAGTTGTAAACATGTCTTCATAGTTGCATTTTTATAAAAAAAAAAAAAACAGCGAGAGCTTAGTTGCGCATCTAATGCATATTTTTTTTAGTAAATTCGAAAATGGAAGGCGGAATTCGAAATGGAACAATATCTCGAATAACTCGAAAGTCATTAAAATTTGGGTACCTTTTACATCATATGAAAATATTCTTGTAGTATCCCTCTTCATAAATCGGAAAGTTTTGGCATTGGTTCCCTGTCAATATGACTTTCTAAGGAGATTGTCTATAACTTGCTTTTGGTAAATAGGCGAATGTCTTTTACGCCGACTTTAGTAAGGCCTTTGATAGGACAAATCAAACTGTAACTGTATAGGCAGCCAAGTTGCCTTGTAAATATCTCTGATTCCATTTACTATCAGGTTCATCTCTGCGGCAGAATGAATCAGTCAGTATTTATTTCCGGAAGTGTTACTCTGGGGTAAATTTTGCCACATATGGTCTAAAAAATCTTCCAGAGTAATCTTAAATTCGGTGCCTGGAAGTGGAAGCCATGAAATGTATTTATGATGTCATCATTATTTTTGTCTTCCGTCGAGGCAGAATATGCGCGTAAATCGGTCATTCTGGTTATTCGGTGTGTAAATCTCATATCAACAAAAGGCTCATATAGCAATTCATATCTTACTGTATGGTAGCTGAAGTAAATGTTACAGTTTTTGGCACCGAGTGCATCCTTACCCGGCGCCTGCATCCTGCACCCAGCATCCTGCACGGCGCCTGATAGATAAGTAGCAGGCATCAGACACTAAATACTGTGAATGAAATTCATTGCCATGCCCTTTGGGTCCGATTTGGCAAAAATCCTTCTGCATTTCCCAAAGGGAGGACTTCAGAAAGTTACGATTTTGCTACTTTTATTGTGCTTTAATTTTGAGTATTTTGTTTAGATCCACCCGAAGGAATGAAAATATACATATATTTGTATATCCATGTATATCAAATTGTAGAGTTCCTGATTGACTGACGAACTAACTAATCATTGCCTAGACCAGATGACTGAAACTAGAATCGTGAAATTTTATGTATAAATGCCCTTTTAGAATTCGCATTTTTTGGAAAGGAAAATGAAATATGAAGGCACAAATCTGATATCAATGTCCAGTCCAAATTATTCTAGATATAGTCACATAAATTGGTACCCATATTCCCCATGCACGCGACAAGAGCGGATTTTCCAAAATTCCTATTTCTACGGGTTAAAACAGGATACAAATTCACAAATCTGTTACATACGCCCAACTCAAAGGGCTAAAACTGGAATTATGAAAATTGGGTGTCCTCTTGCCCTTTGAGAGTAGGCAAAGGGTCTAATCCAGTGTGATTGTCCAGATAAACTGGATATATTGCTGAAATGATGAAAATTGGAGTATCTCTTCCAGAGTAGTTAAGCACTATGATAGAGATTTTTCGACGTTTACGATTTTTGAGGCAGAAACCGGGTAGAAAGGGTCAGATTGGGTGTGATCGCTTAGTGCAAATGTCTATTATATTATATTTACAGATTAAATACGCGCCAAGGAGGAAGTTTTATATTTGTGCAGGGTAAAAAGGAAATAAAATTGTACCACTTGTCAAACTTAACGATTAAAGATTAGGCGCGAAGTAAAAATGAAATTTTGGGACGTTCTTATTTTCATACGTTAAGCAGGGGTGAGAGTATACGCAAAACGCGCTACAGGAAGCTTTTTTTTGTGAAATGTGTACTTTTATTGAACAAAACCGACAAGAAAGGGTGGGAAATAGTGCCAACGCCTAATACAGAAAACTGAGACCAAGGCCATCAATATTGCGGTGCACACACCTCTTACCACTCGCCAAATTATAGTAGTAAATTATTAACGATTAAAATTATTAAACTAAGATTATGAAAATTGTTATCCTTATCGAAGTAAGAATGGAATTTTGCTGCATTCTTATTTTCAGGGGTAAAGTTGGGTTGAGAGTACACGAAAATGGAACCATTGGCAGTGCCCATTTCTCTTGCATTATAAGCGTGCGGCGGAAAGTGTTTTTTTTTTTTTAATTCGCAAAAGCAAAGGCCACCAATATTGTGGCGCACATTCATTCCTCTTACAAAATGAGCGCTCATTAGGAAAAGATGTAACGAAATTCTTACTTTTAGGTGAAAACAAAGACAGAAAAGGTCAAAAATAGTATAATCGTGAATAACAATTGGCTAAAGCTAAAATTACTTTGATTATTTTCTTTTTGTAGCCACCCTTGAAAAGCGAAAGTGGAAAAATGAGGACAAAAAGTGAACCATCGCTTAAGACAAACGACTGATTTTGGAGTGGTCAAAGTTAATGTGGATGTCAATGTTACGATGTAGGTGTGCTAATAAAGGGTATTTTCGCAGGATTAATTAACTGTTTAAAGGACACCAAAATGATGCACTGGAATGAAACAAACGCCTGCAATTAAAGTCGAGATATTAAGAATTCCTCTTCCTGTTAATGTGTGCGCTCTATGAAGAGAAACTTTCGAAACTTATTCTTACTTTTAGAAAAAAAAGAAAATGGGGAAATGAAGAGGTCAAAAACAGGACAATCTAACAAAGAAAAAAAAATGACTGAAAGTGAAATTATCAGCGCATTGCCTTTACATCGTAGCTGCGCAATGGTAATGGATGGAGGTATTTTAAAATTCATGCTTTTATGAATACGAAATAAACATGGAAAAATTTGAACCATAGACTAGATCTGACTGCCACAGCTTAAGAGACAAGGAGCACATATCTCGCCTTTTCAGGGGAAACGCATAACCAGGGAGAACAAAAACGAAGTCATGGTCTAGACTAAAGTGCTGCAAATGATTATAAAGTACGGTGTATTGTCCAAAATTTAAATTGTAAGGAGCAAAAGCCACAATCGTGAAAATTTGCAAGAAGATTATTCCCAACTGTGTTAAACGAATTCAGAGTAATTTCATTTCCAGTTTAATTGTTTAATGTACTCACGCGTACGAAGTAGCGGGCGTTTGCTAGTCTTATATTAAGAACAAAACAATTTTCTACGCTCCTTCTGGCACTACTCACACTTCTGCAACATTAAAAAAGGACGTTGGGGTAAGGTATATATATATATATATGTAATAACAACAAAAAAGGACGTTGAGTGAAGGTATGTATATATATATGTAAGTCAGCCCACCTGGCTGAAATTTCTGCACTGCTTTTCTTATATATAAACGCGACATTACGCACTGTGTTACAGAAAGAAAACCGCAAAATTATATGCTTTTGCACAAGAAACTTCATGGGAATACATTTAGCAAACAATCAATTTATTTTTTTTTTTGTTTGTTTAAACATGCTTGATTAATTGAATTTATCAAAAAAATTGCATACATAATGGCAGCCTCAAAAACAGTTAACAAACAATATGTTCTTTCTCCTTTGATATGGTTTCGAAAGGAGGAATGAGAAAAAAAATCCTGCTCACATGTCAGCGATGCTATTATCGTGCACGGAAATGGCAGAAACCACCAGACAATGAGTTTAATGGCAACCGCAACATTTTCATTTCACCATTAATGTGATGGTGGAGAGATACAATCTATTTTTCACATTAAAGAATATTAAAATTGAATATCTGTTCATGCATGTGACATGACATTTGCGAGAACCGTTGATTATGTTTGGAATGTTTGGAAAATTAAATAATTTCATAATGGTGTCATATGTTTTTTCCGTGTAAAGATATCAAAATATTTGTGTTGTTCTTATGTAGCGGTTACGGTGGTTTTAAATAACGTATCATGTTTATTCAACAAGGTTCTAATATTTTAATGACAATCAGGCGGGAAATTTATGAAGGCAACACTCATACAATATTTAAAAATATTGCTATGATTAAAAATATTATCAATGACGTACGAGGGCGGTCCCAAAACCCAACGACCTAACAAAGAAGACCCAAAGAAGATGGGAAAAATTTTATTCATATTTCAATACAATCTCCTTTTAGCTCGATACACTTTTTCCAGCCATATTCAATAGCTTCTATATCCTGTTTATAGTAAGAACTATCAAACTGCTTGAAATAGTTGCCAACCGCAGATTCCACCTCTTTATTGTTGGCAAATTTTTTACCACCGACCTTTTTTTCAAGTTTGGAAATGGAGCTAAATTTGGCAAATAAGTTGAGTGAAGAAGCAGTTCGAATTTTAATTCATTAATTTTGGCTATCGCAATAGTGGATATGTGAACTTTAGCATTATCTTGATGAGACAACTCTTTCTTATTCGCCAAATGCTGCATTTTTCCACAACTTCATCACCTAAACGCTGAAATAAATTAGCATAAGATTCGCCGTTGGTTGTTATTTTTTCTGATGATAATCAATGAAAATATTCCCATGCGCATCCCAAAAAACAGGCGCTTTGGTCTTGCTGGCAGATGGAACCGTCTTCGCCTTCTCTGGATGCGATTCTCCCATACCAGTCCACTTTTTTGACTGTTCCATGGCTCATCCTTGGTTATTAATCGACGCAAAAATTCGCCTTTATTGCGGTGAAATATCGCCAAGCACTCTACTTAAACATCTTCACACCACTGTTCTTGTTCTATTGAAAGCAAGCGCGGCACCCATCTTGCGCACAGCTTTTTCATCTTCAAATCTTCGGTCAATATATGATTCAGCTAGCTACGCAATGGTAATGGGTGGAGGTATTTTAAAATTCATGCTTTTATGAATACGAAATAAACGTGGAAAAATTTGAACCATATACTAGATCTGAATGCACTTACCATTTTGAGGATTTTCTTACCCATGTCTGGCGTGGACACCTCAGTTGGTCGACCATTACGGTATTTGTCTTGGCAACTCGTATGGCCTCGTTTAAACTCTGCTGCTCAATATTTTACAGTCATAAACGAAGGAGCAGATTCCCCTAAGGTAGAATGTAGCTCGGCTTTAATATTGGTTGGACTGAGACCTTTCAAATGGAAATGTGGAATTACATAACGGTGACCAATTTTTTTTTTTTTTTTTTTTTTGATGGCTTAAATAAAAATATTAAACAACGTGGCGCCTTGTAACTTTTATATTTTCTATAACGTTGCCACTTTTCAGCAAAATAATTTTTTTTTTAACCACTGGCACCATTTTTATGTCAGGTTGGCTACTTTTGGGACCACAATCGTATCATACAGATATTTTGATTCAGGAATCTGAAACAAAATTATAATTTTGCGCAGTTTCGCTTCTTAATTTGAATGAGAACTGAAACCAAAATTTTCAGCAATTTTCACAATTACTTCAAAATTTTGTCAATTTTTTGGATTGAAAATTTTCAAATGAAATTTCTGGAACATAAATCAAAAATATACAAAGTTTTTATTCTGACTCTGGCAACCGAATCAACATTGTAGTGAATTTTGTGTCGCTTCCATACATTGAAAACAAAATTACGAAGAATTTTGATTTTTTTTCTCACGTCCGAAACAATGTTGATTCTAAAACAGTTTATAAAACCATTCGCTTGTATTTCATTTAAAAACTTTCAATCCAAAAAAATAGACAAAATTTCGAAATAACTGTGAAAATCGCTGAAAATTTTGTTTTCAGTTCTCATTTAGATTAAGAACTGAAACCAATATTAAAGCCGAGCCATTAAAGACCCAGATTTCGCATCAATATTTTTCTCAGAAGACTTTTACCATTCACATAATCTACTGGATGGCGAAACAGCTTGGGTTGAATTGGTATCGTCGGCCTCCTTTTGTCTTAATGTCGACAATAACCAAATAACACTTCCAGGCAAGTTCCCTTCAAAGTTCATAAAAATCTATCAAATGATTTGGAGTGAACATATTTCTCTTTGTATTTGTGACAACTATGCTTTCTTCAATATTTCTTTCATAATATTTTATTAAATTTTATGTTTTAATTTTTTATACCTTACGCTTCTGTATTTCTATAATTTAAGAATTCAGTTTAAGGTATTAAACACATAGCTATTCAAAGTGTTCATCAACGCCATTGTTACTGACAACCATAACCTTAGTTGCAAGTAATTGGGATAGCCAATTTCAAGTTTTTTTAATCAATTACGGCTTTCTTAATTACGCAACTGTATAATTGCATGTATGCATAATAAACATTTAAGTTTTAAGTTTCATTAAATTGTCTTTGTTGTGCGAATTCCAATAATATCCCAAAGCATTCGGTGATACAATATTTTCTGCTTATTTGAATTTTATTAGTAGCCTTTGGGTCTCAACATATTTTTGCGTTTGTGCATTGACGCCAATAACTTCATGATAGTTTGCTTCTACACGCAGACACCAAAATAAATAGAAATTTGGATAAATTATACTTTGTATTAAAACACGTTTTACGTATGCAACACATTGTTAAGATTTACACGCCTTAAACTATGCCATGAGCTTTGTGCAGAGGATCTTTATGTATGTTGCATAATATATAATGCCATTATAAGTCCTGTCGTCATTATTCCTCGTATTTATACATTTTAATTACTTTAAGGAATTGTGCAAGCAAATATTTATTAAAATTAAATTATTTAGATATTCATACTTTAGATGCTGGGTCATGGTGCATCCATTATTAGGATGGATAGAAAATGTAATTAAAATAATTTCACTGCCAGTCGCTCAGCATTACTAAGTGTGCACTTTCTCATTTGGCACAGCAACCTTCCTCCTTTCACAACCGTCCAAATAATCTTGTGCTGCACGTAATAACAGAGGTTGAATATGTCTTATTTGGGATGTAACCAGTTGCCCAGAGAAATTATTGTAAAGTTGACTTTTTGGTAAGATATTGGTAGGGAAATATTATTCTGATACAAATTATGTAGCTTTCCCGATATATTAAAGAAACTACGAAAAAGTAAGAAAATGCTGCCACGTTCAATTTATTATGTTTTCACAACTTTAACACAAAAATAAGCAATTTTGTTGATACGGCTTTCTTCAGGACCAACGATATTGATCGTCATAATAGTATACTCGTATATAATCAACCAAAAAAATATTAACATTTTTGGGAAAATGCAGAACTTGATAGTGAAAAAAAGCCAAAACTGTTATGAAAAAACTAAAAAAAAAAAAAAAACAAACAGAAAAGACTACATATTTTTAATAAAATTGATTTAGTTTAAACTGAGGTATATCTATTTCTATTGCGTTTTTTAAATTGAAACTTAGCAGATGAGAACTTTACTTATACTACAAATTCTTGCGAGATAAAAAATGTATTTATAATCCAATTCGATTCAAAAATATATAGCAATCGCAAAAAATATAATCTTCACACATATTTTTCATATTTTGCCATTAGAACTAATTACCTTAAGATCGATTTTTATGCATTATTATATACTTTAAGAGTCCTTAAGCCGACAAAATAGTTTTTATTGCCGGAGACCAGGGGGCGATCCTAGTCGAATTGACGTGTAGATGGTTCCAGTAGTTTGAAAAAAAAAACAAAAACTATTTTGGTCAAAAAAGGCAACTTTATAAGACATATGTTTTAAGTTTTAAGGCACCACGTTGTACTGTATTTTTGAGTTATTAAAAGTAAATGATCTCAGTGAATTTGTAAACATGGAAAGAATTGGTCACCGTTATGTAATTTAATATTTCTATTTGAAAGTTTTTAGTCCAACCAGTATTAAAGCCGAACTAGATTCTATCCTGGTAGAGTTTGCTCCTTCGTTTACGACTGTAAAATATTAATTAACAGAGTTTAAACAAGGCCGTACGAGCTATCAGACGCACACCGTAGTGGTCGACCAATTGATGATTCTTTACAACAATGTCAACCGAAAGAAATCCTGGTCCAAGCAATATAAAATTGAACAAACGTCTCTTATATTGCATAACAAATTTGAAAATTTTTTTTGACCAGAAAACTCGAAATTAACCACTGCAGTTAAACCTATTATCTATTTAATCTATTTCTTTGTTTTACCTCATACAATAGTGGCAAATGTACATTAGGGATTTCAGTTATAAAGCTGTAATGAACTAAATATTGTAAATCTTTTCATTTCTTACCTTCGCTCGCAGGAATAAAGGTATACTTCATTTGATGTGGCAAAAAAGTAACACACAGAAGGAAGCGTTTAAAGTAAAAACAAGATCCAATTCCCTTGCATTCCTGAATGAGATATGAGACAGCTTCTCCAATTTTAAATTCATTCAATGGAACCTACAGTTTAACGATGATTCCGAACTTCACAGTATGAGAAAGAGGCATTTACTATATTTGTCGATTACTTGACTAAACAAAGGGTTCATCAAACGCTGTATGAGGGATTGGATCCTCCATCTTGTTAACGATAGTCGCGTGTATGACTCCCACTAACTATCGCTAAAAAGGCCTTTTATAATGTCTTTTTAGGTCGATTGCATCTGGCTGACTGGCTAGTAGACACGATTACTATCGAAAGACTTTATGAAATTTAATAAAACTTGGCCCAGCTTAATATTTTGTCAAATTGTTGCAGGGGATTGTATATAGCCCATATATTGGCTTGCTTTCTTCAAGTATCTCCAGTACAAATTGATCTATTTTCCGAAATTCAGTTGTTTCGTTTTACCTTCTAATCAGTAGCAACGCAGGATATTTACCTATACATATATATTATAATATTGCTCTATAAAGCTTGGTAAAATAAGAAAACATAGATCTATCAACAAGGCCTCTTTGGGTACCCCTAAACAAATGACCGATTTAATTCACAAATTCTTAGATTCATAACTTCCAGCAGTTGCATTGAATTCAGTCATGCGTTTCATAAGCTTAGTTTTGAAAATGAAAACAGATATAATTGATCTGCCACTTCTGGTAGCTTCCGTACAAATAATCGACTTAACCCATAGACTATTATTATAACCAGGTTCTTATTTTTTTACAAATTCCGTTAAATTTGTTGCGCATTAAAATCTATCAAAATAGAATCCAAAAATGAAAAGAGACAGCATTGCCCTTCTGGAATGTCTCATATAAATTGGTCGAATTTTCGAAATTCAGTTTTCTATTTTTTGTCTTTTATATCAATTTTTAATGGCCAAGTGGCCGCGCCCCTACTGTTACCTCCCATACGAATGACAAATTTGGCTCATATATAGGGTGGTTTTTTAATCGTAGTTTTTTAAAAATCGAACAAAATACTCAAATTTGCATTATGTATTAAAATTTTTTATTGGAATCGATAAATTGGTCTTTGCCATTAAATTTTTAAAGATAATTTCATATAAATGTTGTCCGCGGCTCCGTCTCAAAATATCCATTCGGAAGGTCCAATTTTTTGTCACTTTTTTGAGCATTTCGGCCTGTGTTCCACGAATAACGCGTGTTATGTTATCCTGAAAGACTTCTATAGTGTTCGGCTTGTCCACATAGACTAACGACTTGACATAACCCCACAAGAAATAATCAAGAGGCGTTAAATCGCAAGATATTGGGGGCTAACTCCCAGGGCCAAATCGAGAGATAAGCTGTTCACCAAATTCATTCCTCAACATATCCATTGTTTCACGAGCAGTGTGGCATGTTGCACCGTCCTAATGAAACCCCATGCCAACCAAGTTCAACTTAGCCAATTGGCGCAAAAAACAAATTCCTTGTGGTTGAGTAATCGCTGAGAACGGCAGCGAATTGACGTTTCACGATTGTCATTAACACTGGTCGCTACGGCTGCAATATTTTCTTCGGTACGCACCCTACGCATGCGAGTCGATGGTTTTATGTACAACAAAGTAAATTTGGTGCGAAATTTGGAGTTAACAGCACGAATTGTTGGTTTAGGAGGTCGATTATGACTACCATGAAATGGTCGTGTCAAACGGTGCACATTTGTCACAGAGCACGAATTTTGATAATAAATTTCAATGATTTGCAATAGTTGCTCGTTTGTTAGTCTTTCCATGATAAAGTGGCAGAGTATACTGTACACTTTCCACTTTGACAGATGACGTTTGGACGCCATTATCAACCAGTGCTGCTAACCTGAAAAACTTAAATCTTAAAAAATCACCCTTTATGTTCTTTGCTTCATATCTCTCAAAAAATTTGGCTTGATAAGGTTAGTGTTGAGAATGAAATTATCGAAATTAAATTGTTCTTGAATTAAATTGTTTGAATTAAAGTTAATTAATATTTCTGAAG
Source organism: Philornis downsi (assembly GCA_019455685.1). Classification (NCBI taxonomy): domain Eukaryota; kingdom Metazoa; phylum Arthropoda; class Insecta; order Diptera; family Muscidae; genus Philornis; species Philornis downsi. The sequence goes on along the minus strand of JAHXMU010000056.1, from coordinate 1,809,926 downwards.
CTGTAGGTTTCTCATACCAGTAAATTTCAATGTTTTTCCCCCTTTCTAATGCTTTTACAGCTCAAACCAATGCTTTCAAATAAGATATGTGGTTGTCCTTTCCTTCTTCCATTGTGAATTGAATTTATCTGCTGAATGTACTCAATATTTTTAAAGTTGTATCCAAGTAATTTTTCTTTATTATGGCAAACAAATCATTAACGTATTTCGTGATAATTTTGGATTTTGTCGTCATGGTGCCAATACAATTGTCCAACAGTTTTTCCATTGTAATGTCAGCTATTACTGGAGATGCCGGAGATCTCATGGGCATTCTTTGTCGTTGTTCATAAATTTTGTTGTCGTAGTTGAAATATTTTGTCTCTTTAATGCGCAGTGTTAAAATTTCAATAAATAAGGGCTTTGTGACTTTTGTAAATTTTTCAATTGCTAGATTTGCGGGATGCTCAGAAAAAGAGAGTCTAAGTCAAATGATGTTAATAACTCATCACTTTCAACTTTCTTATTGTCTATTTTATATTTAACATCAATTACATCTTTTACATTATATCGCGAATCCTTCATTATATTCTTCAAAATGTCCACAAGATATCGATATAGAATTAATAGAAGAACATATTGGTCGAAGCGGTAATCTTTTCCTTGTGAATTTTTAGTAATCCATAGCGTCTAAATGCTGTAGTTATCATCGTTGTCATTCTATGTGTTTGGTCTACTATTTGCAAATTGAAAAGCTTCTCGATTATTTTATTATTTTTGTTTGGCAATCCTGATGTTGGGTCTCCCTTCAGTCTTTGATATGTACACATATCACGTAAAATTTCTTTCACTATGGTTTCGTATTCTTCTATATATTTTATTGCCTTATATTGTTAGCTAAAATGTAAAATATCAACCTTTTTGATTGATCCTTCCCTGCGAGTTATCTAATTTGATTCACGTAATCTCATTTTTATACTTTTCATTGAATTCAGTATAATTTTGCACGCATCATGTGCTTAATAACTGTATTGCCATAGTTTCCCTATCAGTTCTAAGCGGAAGACTTTGATAAGTTATAATTTTGCTTCTTTTATTTTGAGTTTACTCAGATTGGTTTTGATAAAAATCTAGTGATTAATCACTACGATTCTGGCACCCGTCATGCTTTTGCACAAACACAAATGGACCCTGGGTGGAGGGACTTGTAAGTTAATCAGTTCTCCTGACTGTCATATTTTCCCGGCTTGTCTTTCATTTCGATGCAAAAGTTAAAAATGTGAAACAACTTGTAATGGATTTATAAATTCGTATTTATTTTGGGTAGAAATTTAAAGTTTTGGAAGTCTTTACAACCTTTCTTAAAGGTTGCCATGAACCCGAGAGATGCTTTTTTTAACTGTAATGACAACTGGCGGTTTCGTCTGAATAAATATCTTATTGTACAGGGTTACCCATTTAGTGGCTTCAAAACTGCCCGTCTGGCAAGGCTGTCAGCTTTTAAATACCTGTCGTCTGAAGTGTGAAAGGTTTGCCATTTACGAATATGGATCGTTTAACAACCGCAGAGCGCGTAAAAATGGTTAAAACTTACTGCAAATGTGGTGATTCATACGTGATTCAACACCACAGATTTTGGCTTCACTGCATGCCGGTCTGGCAGGGCTGTCAACTGTTAAATACCTGTCGTTTTAAGTATTATTTGTTTAGTGAAAGGTTTGCCATTTACGAATATAAATCGTTTAACAACCAAAGAAAGCGCAAAATTAGTTAAAACTTACTACAGAAGTGGTGATTCATACTTGATTTAACACAAGCAATTTTGGCTTTATTGCATGAAAAGTTTCCAAAAATCGAAATTTCGCTTTTTGGCTACGTCAATTGGCCACCAAGACTATGCGATTCTACGCCGTTAGCCTTTTTCTGTGGAGGATAGCCTCCAAACGTATCGCCTGAAATGTGCGAAAAAGTGATCGAAAACTATCTCCGAAGGAACCACTTCTGCAACCAGTCCAGAGGCGGTCATTTAGGGGGTCCCGGTGGTTTAGGCTCGAAAATTTAGGGTATTTTCAGGAATTTTTTTTACAATAGAAAAAAAAAAAATGAAAAACGTTATTTAAATTTTTAGGCTTTTTATTTATTTAAAAAATGAAAAAAAAAAAATTTTTAATTTTAATAATTTTCAAAATGACGCTGAAGTTGATTTTTCCGAAAAATTGGACCTGGACGATGTTGTCCATTTTAGCTCTTCTATTTGTCTAAAACACAAAAACCAAAAAAAATATTAATCAGTATGACTGTAGCTATGTCCCGTATTAGAATAAAAAAAATTGACAAAATGGCCCGGTTTTGAATTTGGCACTCTAAAAATCGGATTTTTTCAGTTCTTACATAAAAAAAAAAATCGAAATAATTGAAATAATAATATGAGTACCAGCGATAGCCATTGATGTTGTGAACAGCATATTAAAATTTCGGACAATTCGGTTGAATAGTTTTTTTTTTTCTTTTTTAAAACACCAGGCCGGAAAAAGTAGTTTTGAGATAATTGGGTTTAAGGTTTTTAGAGCGGATATTTTAAAAAATTTCAGAAATTTTTAATACTTACAGTTAATCAGCGATTCCAGTACCAACATAATAATAATAATAACAATAGCAAATAATCTTATCTATACAAAAGGTCACATTTCCGAGAAGGGTCGGAACAGCTGATGCCGCCGCGTGACGAATCTGACTCTGTCTGCTAAAACGGCTGTAGAATAAAAAATACTGTGAATATCCTTCCAAAAATTTAACAGTATATTCTTAAAAGCCTATACATTCGAAATATCAATGAATCGATTTTTTTTTGAAAATTCTAGACCGTCGGGGCCCCTTAAATGGCATGGTGATCAGGCCAGGTCCAAGCATTATAATTAAATAACAGTTTCATCGAAATCATAGCTTTACGTGAGTTTTATTTCACTTTATTTTTGAAACCGAACAATGGATAATCCTGTATGCTAATTATTTCCCTTTTGTTACAACGAATACCCCCAACGAAGCGAATCAACAAGTATTATGCCCCAGGCAAGCGTAAGCTATTATCGAAATGTTTTTTGGGTTATGCCACTTCGGGGTACGATGTAGATGTATGCACGTTCATATACGGAATTGCATGATGTTATGCTCGGTTACAAGTTTTAAAGCACAGACACAAAATGCCAGAAACTGTCAACTATGACAGCATCACAATGTTTTCATGTATGACGACAAATTTCTCTTTTGTTGCTGCCTTCACAGGCAGCATACGAGTATTACGGGGGAATGCTGTCTGAGTTCAGTGCTACTACACAGTAAAGCATTCATATTTGCATGTATTCCTACAACGATGTACTACATAGAATAGTATACATATAGTGATATCCATTTAGTGGTGTCAAAACTGTCGGTCTGGCAAGGCTGTCAGCTGTTAAATACCTGTCATTTGAAGTGTTTTCTATTTAGTGAAAGGTTTACCATTTACGAATGTGGATCGTTTAACAACCGAAGAATGCGTGAAAATAGTTAAAACTTACTACAAAAGTGTGGCCTTTCAAACGAACAAAATTTTCTTTAGCGATGAAGCTGGTTACGTCAACTAGCAAAATTGTAACATATGGGGCTCAGAGAACCCTGAAGTGTTTGTGGAAAAGTAATTGTTTGGTGCTCATTATGGCTTAAATATGTCATAGGGCCGTATTTTTTCGAAAATGACGTTAGAGGAGCCTCAAAAGGACACTATATTTCGAACATTATGATAAGGACCAAGCATTGTAATGAAATGAAAGTTTTATCTATTTTTTTACATGTGTTTTATTTAATTTTACTTTTAGAAACCGAAAAATGGATAACCCTCTGTATGTTTGTTAAATATCACATATAAACATGTGACTACCAACGACTACACAGGCAAATAATAAATTTGTTTTATTGCTGATAAAATCTGGTGTCTTCCTCACTTTCTAGTGAAACCAGACATATTTTAGTTCCACTTTAAAATAGCTTTTGTGTGCAGGTTTAGATGAACTTTAATTTTCTACTATTTTGATGCATATGTCATAGGGTAATTGCCTAATAGTATGGATGACTGTTAGTGATAGTTAACTATAAAATTTACACCCTCACTACATTTTGGGAGAGAACAGCGTCCATCGGTGTTGTCAGATTTGGAGATTTATCGCCTAATGTGGCGACTTCATTTTTGGTTAAGAACATTTTAGAATATCGATTGACGATTGAATTGGATTGGATTTTTTTCTAAGTATTTGACGATATTTGTTAACACTACTCAGAATTGTGCGCAAAAATCATATTTCTGTGGTCACAACCCATAACAGCCTAAGTCTGTTTTTCAATATTTTCAGTACAGGAGTTTAAAGTTTTGAATCTTCACTGAAAATCAGGAAAAGGTGTTTTTTGGAAAACTTTGCTACAGATTCCAAGGAAACGAATTTCTTTACTTAGTTGTTTACAAATAATAGTTGTTTATTCTCGCAGTCAAAAGATATTATCGAAAAAGACACTTAGGCTCTTATGAATTGTTGAACGAAAGGAAGTCAAAAAGTTCAAGTTGAGTTAGGCTATTATTCCAGATTAAAAAAAATTTTTTTTGTTTGGAGAAAGACCTTAACTCAATTTATGTTTATCAAAAAACGAAATTGTAATTTGGAATAAGAGCTTAACTCAAGTTAGGAAAATAAAATTGTTTCTTTATTTTTTTGGATTAACGACTTAAGTTGATTTACGCAATGATGAAAAAATAATGTTTATATTTGTTGTAATCCTAAATTGACTTAGGCAGTTATGCCAAAACAGTCATTTAGAATAATAACTTAAGCTATTAGGTTTTTTAGGATTAATTGCCTTCCTAGAAGAGATACAAACATGAAAAATTTAGAGCAAATAAATTTAGATACGCTGAATACGATGGTGTTAATAACTCAATTGTGTCCTAACTCGAGTTAGGCTGTTACGGGTTGTGAGCACAGATTTATTCGTCTAACAGATACCATTATCAACTGCACTATAATTGAATTGATGTGATCCCAGCTTAATACGTCATTTTATCGTATTATTCCGCAGTATTATTAAATATATGATTGGCATCGCAAGGATGGCGAATGGTAAATGCTTTGTTTGGAACATAAAAAGAAGTGCCCAATGATAATAAGCAAACGACGCCAAAGGATCAAAATTTCGAATCTGAATCGAATAACGACATAAAAACGACAAAATAGACATTGAAACCAAACATTCATCGACCATAATAATAGGTAACAGGAATCCTGGGCTAAAGTTATATTTTTTCCAAATTATCAAAGGTATTTCATGGCAGATTTAGACTGTCAATCCTACCATTGGGCAATCGGTAATACCACAAAACGTATCTGTATATTTTGAAATCGCTAAAAGACATAAAAATATTAGAAAAAGTTATTATATTTGAAATTGGTACAAAATATATCGTTCAAATGGGATAATTGTTACAGAACTCTACAACAAATAGATCAAAGTAGTAGTTAATATTTATAAGAATATAATAAAAAAACAACTGTTACAACTATTTTACATAATTTCTTATTTTGTCGACATTTGTGTTATTTTGACAGTATTCAACAATGTACAGAGTGTCCGTCGAGAAGGTATACTACTTTGTTTGTTTATAATTTTTGATTAAATGAAAGAAAATGGATCTTATATTGATAAATGTTTTATTTAATGTCGGCAGTACAATATCAGGTAAATGGAATACAATATCAGATAAATGTCCGCCTCTGTTAGCCTCACAAATGCGAGCCCTTTTAAGCACATTTTTCGTTATATTCTCATACATTTCATGCCGTATTTCATTAATTTCATCACGAATATTTTGTTTGAGTTGCTCAAGCGTTTCTGGTTTGTTTGCATAAACTTAATCTTGCTTTTCAGATATCCCCACAAAAACAAGTCCGGAGCAGTCAAATCAGGCGACCGTGGAGTCCAATCAACATCACCATTTCTTGAAATAACTTGTTGTGGAAAGAGGTCTAGCAGTAATCCCATTGTAATGCTGGCTGTATGTGATGTGGCACCGTCTTGTTAATACCACATGTTAATCAAGCCCAAAGCATGCGGTTGTGGCGTCAATCATATCACGACATCGCTCGCCAGAATCTCAGGGCGCTTGATTGGGAGGTTATTATGGATTTACCTTATAGCCTGGAGCTCACACCAAGTGATTACCTGTTCCATTTAATACCTAATGATTTTGATTTCGTCTTAAGGGAAGATGGTAAAAAATGACTGCTCCAGTTTCTTTCCAGTATGGACTAGGGATTCTATGATTGAGGTATAATGGAATAATTCAAAATGGCAATAAGTTATCGAATAAAATGGTGCATATTTGACCTGAATCTGATCATTCTAACTATGCTAAATAAAGTCGTCGATGTGACAAAAAATAATGAATTTAAAAATACGACATACGGTTATTCATTTAGTGGTTTCAAAATCCCCGGTCTGACAAGGCTGTCATCTATTAAATACCTGTCATCTGAAGTGTTATTTATTTAATGTAAACTTTACCATTTATGAATGTGGATGGTTTAGCAACCGAAGATCGCGTAAAAATAGTTAAAACTTACAACAAAATCTCTAACGTTGGAGCATTTACAAACCAACATTCGAAAAAATGGTCGAAAACTACAGCAAAAGGATCCACTGCTGCAATTAATCCGGAGACAATCATTTAAATGATATTGTATTTCGTACATAGTGGCAAGATCAAGCATGATAATAAAATAAGTGTTTCATCGAAGTCATAGTTTTTTATGTGTTTTATTTAACTTTATTTTTGAAGCCGAATAATCGATAATCCGGTATATCGTACTTTTTTTGTATTTTGCAGGGATTCAATCGTGCTTCATTTCTTAATATGCAATTGTACTGTGCTTTGGCGTGGATTACTTTACGCCTTCGTATTTCGAACAATTTCTGTTGATATTGCTTGTTTTGGATGGTACCACTGACATTGTAACATGTAATAGTCCGATACGCTAATATTTTGTTCATACGTCAATTTTGTAGTTCATTAATAATGGCTGTTTGCGATTTTCTAGCCAAACAGAAAGCCGTAACTCTGTTGCATTTGAACTGCATTTCAACAGCTTTTTCTAACGGTACAGAAGCATAAAACGGTACAGAAGCATATGCTAATAAGAACCATAGCAGATTGGCGCTTGTCAACAAATGAGCGCACTGTCGTTAGCCGTTTGGTTGCTATAACAGCGTGAAGTTGGTAACATTTCGGGAGCCTATTCTTGGCATAACAAGACCCGTTTAGGTGTTTGTTTTTATGTTAACCAATTGTCGTGAACTGCCTGTAAAATTATTGAGGTTGTAAACTATAACTCGAATTTTTTTATATCGCTGATTTTAATTTACTTCTGTGCCTTTCAAATTATGTTCATATAAATCAAAAGTTGTTTGAATGCGAGGAGGTCGATGCGAAAAATGTGCAGATTTTTTTGTTTTTTTTTTTTTTTTTGTATTTTACTCACTTGTCTTGATATCACTTGTATGCATTTTTGAACATGTAAATTATAAGACGCTCGCTGATTTCAAACCATACCCATGCCCTTCATAACCCTTCTATTCACGATGATTTGCTTATGTCTCTATCGTTCCACTTGTTATATTCACCAAATTGTAATAAAGTTATTAAAGACAAAGTACAGGGGACTTAAACCTCTTTTCCGCATTTTATACTTTCAACGTTGTGACATCAAGAGGACTTTACATGCCAGGGCACAGTGTTGACGTTGATGTTCATACCTACGATGCATTAAAATTCTCTCACACATAGAACAGTTGTTACATATCCGTGCACATTCATTAAAATTTATTTACTTACCACGTTCAAGTTTGTCTGTGTGAGTGCTGGTCCATAAAGTTTGGTAAATATGGCTCGCAAACAAAACGCGACGGAAGATGTAGAAGGGTTAACACTGTGCCCATGCGGTGAATGTTGATGATGTAGCCAACATCTCATGTGAAGGAAGATTTATATGGCTGGCAGTGAAATATTAAGTAAATTAAAACTGAGATTTTTCTTAATTTAACCATTAGGCAAAAAGTTTAAAGAAATATTTTACTGCCTACAACGTGGGTTCTGGAAGCCATCAATTAAGAAAAGTTCAAATTCCTATATTCACCTGGTGTTGATGGTTGATTTGCAAGCATCTGCCCTTAGCAAAGACGCATTTATAAGAGTATCTTACTCTTCCATATGTAATAAATATGAATTATTTGTAAAGGATGGCGCATAAGTAACGTTAACTGCGACTATATTGAATGCGTTCTTGTGCATCATTTGGTTTTAACTCGTGAACCAATTGCATCTTATATGGAAAAAGAATATGTAAAATTCTTTTTAAAGATAGCCTAGACATCTCTAAGTGCTGAGACCGGGCGACGGCCTGATGGAAGTTTCGGGGTTTTCCTCAATACTTGCTTGCACAATGGTCTGCTCATTTCGAACTGCATGACATCTTCCAGCACGCGAAAGATCACAGATAGCCCCTTATTGCCCAAAACACTGAAACAATCGGTAAATTGTTGGAGCACTAGGAGCATTTCAAACATGAAAAAATTTTGATATGATCTGAATAATCGAATGCTGACTTTCAAAGTAAAATTGAGCAACTTTGCTTCTTCGTTCAGTGCTGAGCCTTTCCATCATAAATTTCCCAAGTATTATTTAGTTAATTATGTAAAGAGACGAAAAAAATACTTAAACAAAAAATGTATTTACTGTGTATAAACCTCCAAGTTAAATGAATTAATTTTGAATTTAATAAAAATATGAAATTTAAATATTATAAAAGATAACGCTCTTATTTAAGTTATCTAAATCTAATCTAAGTAATTATCGATAAATATCAAAATTGTTATTGTGAATTATTTACTGTAAGCTGAAGAATATACGAAAAAAATGAAAATAGAAAATCCAAGGTTAAAAGCAAAGTTACTGATTCAAAATCAGCCACTTTTGCAGCACAGCTCGCATAGTGAGCATCTCATTCTCTAGAAATGAACATATTGAATTAACTCTAATTCATTTGCATTTTTTCCATCTCTCCCTCTTTTTATATATTTTATATATATTAAATCTTAAATTTAATTGTAAAATTTCTCAACTGTAAGAAATTATGCAATTATTCTAAACCCGTCAATTCTTTAGCTTAAAACTTACTGCCCGGCACGTAAGAATTGACCCTGAATTAATCAAATCCAAACCAATCTCATATACAGTCCACTATCTCTTTACTAAGTTGTATCACAACAGCACCGCCAGAGATTAAAGCTGGATTAATCTCTTATCAAAACCAATACACACTGATCAAATCTTACCGTTACTTATGCACCATCCTGTATTTATGTAAAGTGCATACTTATGTGTTTGAACGCTGCACACCGTTTCACGCTCCTATAAAAACTTCTTGAATCCTTAAAGATGACATGAAGTTCATATGTATGCAAATTCCCCCATTCAGATAAGATGTAAGCAGAAGTTATTTTCCTTTGGCTTGCATCCTGAACTTGTTTATGGTTACACTAAATCGCAACGATTTTTATGACTTTTGTGAAAATCAAAAGAAGGTTCCATTTATACTGCGATCTATACGATTATCTTTTGGGCGATTTCACTTTTATAGTATTCTTTTGTCTTTCGTTGGGATTGAGGTATTTGGAAATTTTATCGATTTGGATGATTTTTCATTTTATGTTGGTATAAAAGTTGGAGAAGTGCCAGAATAGATGCGGTGAGTTGTTGTGTTTAGAACAAAAAAAAAATAGTTAGAATTATAGCACAAACAAAGGAATAAAATTATAAATTACTGAAGTATCCGGCTTAAGCATTATAGACGGATTACTGATTTCTGATTTTAAGAAAAGGAAAACCGGGTTTTGCTATGTTGGCCAATTTGTGTGTGTGGTATGGGGCGATTTTTTAAGATATAAAATATATTAAGATATAAGATAAGATATAATTTTCAGGTTGGCAGCGCTGGTTTTTAATGTCGCCCAAACGTCATCTGTCAAAGTGAAAAGTGTACAGTATACTCTGCGATTTCATTATGAAAAGACTAACAAATGAGCAACGATTGCAAATCGTTGAAATTTATTATCAAAATTCGTGCTCTGTGACAAATTTGCATCGTTTGATACGACCATTTTATGGTCGTCATAATCGACCTGCTGAATCAACGATTCGTGCTGTTATCTCCAAATTCCGCACCAAATTTACTTTGTTGTGTTGAGTGCGTGCCGAAGAAAATATTGCAGCCGTAGTGACCAGTGTTAATGACGATTGTGAAACGTCAATTCGCCGACATTCTCAGCGATTGGGCATGTGTTACTCAACCACAAGGACAATTTTACAAAGGCTCAATGAAAATCCGCTGTTTTATCAAAAAATTGTGTTCAGCGATGAGACTCATTCCTTGCTGAATGAATTCGTAAACAAGCAAAACTGTCGCATCTGGAGTGATGAACAGCCACATACCATACATGTATTACCGATGCATCCCGAAAAGACGACAATCATCGGTCCATTTTTCTTCGAAGATTACCGTGAAAGTAACGTTACCGGTAACGGCGAACGTTATCGAGCCATGATACCCGATTTCTTTTGCCCCAATTGGCTGAGTTGAACTTGGTTGACATGTCGTTTGATCAGGACGATGCAACATGCCACACTGATTGTGAAACAATGGATGGATGGTGAGCAGCTTATCCCTCGATTTAGCTCTGTGAGTTGACCTCCAAGATCTTGCGATTTAACGCCTCTTGATTATTTCTTGTGGGGTTATGTCAAGTCGTTAGTTTATGTGGACAAACCAAACAGTATTGAAGCCTTACAGGAGAACATAACACGCGTTTTTCGTGGAATGCAGGCCGAAATGCTCGAAAAAGTGACGAAAAATTGGACCTTCTGAATGGATATTTTAAGGCAGATTCGCGGACGACATTTACTTGAAATTATCTTTAAAAATTAAATGGCAAAGACCAATTTCGTTATTCGTCGATTTCGTTCCGGCAATTTTGATGTCAACGATTTGTCACATTTCGGAAGTCCAAATGTCGACCATCATGTAAACACTATTTCGATTGTTAGGGAGATAAAATATTTTTGGTACCATTTTTTTTGTTTATTTATTTATTTACTATCATCACAGCAGGTAAAAATATTTATATACAAAACTTTGAGATTTTACGTAATGTATTGCAGCAAATATCAACTAGAGTATACAGGAAAGCTACATTTAGATATTTTACGACATTTTAAGCTAAAAAGATAGCAAAAAACCTTTTAACATTTAGAGAAATTTTAATAGAATATATTTATAGAACTTCCGAGAAGAAGTTGAAAAATATAATTAATTGTATAAATTTCTTATTTCTGCAAAGTGTGAAGATCTGCAATTATCTTCAAATCCTTGTGTTAATTCTTGGAATATGATGGTGAGCATTTTGTGATTGTAGTTATCATGTAAATTATTAGTAGGATTGTGTATTATCTTGAGGTTTTTATTTTGAATAATTTGTAGTTTTTTGAGGTTTGTCTTTGCAGTACTTGGATACCAAATTTGACATCCATACGTCATTATCGGCCATTAAATAAGCATTTTATTTTTATAGTTCAACTAGCTGACCCGGCAAACACTGTTTTGCCTTCAAAGATTCAATGTTAATGTGGTAAAAAAATTAATTGCAAAAATCTCATCTCCAACGCCATCTATCACTTCAAATAAAACCTTTTAAACCTTCCGGAATACTCTACCAATAATTTAAGACCAAAATGAGCCAAATCGGTCCAACCGTTCTCGAGCTTTAGCGAGACTAACGCACAGCAATTGATTTTTATATATATAGATTTAGATTTTTTATCTAACAATGGAAATAATGCTCTTTCACATCCAATCGTCTTTGCACATATGTAATTAATATGTTTAATAAAGTTCAATTTTTTATCAAAATATATGCCTAAGTACTTCACTGAATCTTGTAGGCTTATGGTAGTATTAAGAACTGTAAGCGGCCGTGTTGGAATTCTCTTTGGTGATTTGTTAAAAGGAAATATTTATTATTGCTTGTGTTTTATTGTGGTTATTTCTAATTTTCCAGTGCTCAAAGTACTTTTGAGCTGACAGCAATGTTTGTTCCATTCTTTTAATTATTGCATTGGGCACTTTTCCGCTAGTTATAATAGCAGAATCGTTGGCATAAAATGCTACTGATTGGTTCTTGTTAGCTTTGAAATCGGAGGTGAAAATCGAATAGAGTGTTGGAGATAATATTGAACCTTGTGGAACTCCAGCAGGAATCGTTCTCAAAGTCGATACTCCCTCGTTAATGTGTACAGAAAATACTTTGTTATGTAAAAAACTCTTGACAATTTTTTGCAGGTAGATCGGAAATTTATATTCATTTAGCTTGAAGATGATTCCATCATGCCAAATGGAGTCAAACGCTTTTTCAACGTCTAGCAAAATTACTCTCGTACTTTTTCTATCTCGCTTGTTCTCCAGTATTAATTTCTGTACTCTTTTTAATTGGTGAATTGTCGAATGACCTCTTCTAAAACCGAATTGATGTTTATGTATTACATCGTTTTGATATGCAAAACCTTTTAATTTGGCCAATATGATCTTTTCGAAGATCTTGTTGATGATGTTTAGCATATAGGTACTTATAGGTCTATAGCTTGTAGGTAACTCTGAATTTTTACCTGACTTGAGAACCGGGATAATTTTCGCATCTTTGAAAGCCATCAGAGACAAATTGCTCATATTTTTCAAAATGATTGCTTTAATACCGTCTTTGCCCACAGCTTTGTTGTTCTTTAATGATGTGACATAGAATTGCACCTCGCATATGTTTGTCAATTCATTTGCTTGACATTCATGGGTAGTGTCAGTTTCAGAATCTAACCATTCAATATGTTTATCCACTTTGCTCTCAGCTGATGTACTCATTCTACCATTTGAATAGGATTAGATACAAATAAAAGCTAGACGTGTGGTTGCAATAGAAGAAACGGCTGTGGTCAAATTAGGGTAAATGTGTGGATACCACAGAAGTTAACGCCAAAAAAAACTTGAAGCCCAGAATTTCCATTTGCGAATTGCAACCAAACCGATCTATTTCTGGAGCTGATGGTGACTGTTGCTGAAAAGTGGATCACTTATGACAATGTTAAGTGAAAACGGAAGTGGTCAAATTAGAGTAAGACGTCGCAAACGATGGCCAAAATAGGATTGACGGTTAGGATGGTTTTGCTGTGTGTAAGGTGGGATTATCAGGGAGTTATCTACTATCATTATCTGCTGCTGGTCCCCAATTGTCAAACTTTTAATTTGGACATGTGCTTTGACCAATAGAAGATGAATTGTATTCCAACAGGGCACATCGATAGTGACTCGCCAGAAGCCCCGGGAGCTTGATTGGGAGCTTCTTATGCATCCAACTTATAGTCTGAACGTGGAATCAAGTAATTTTAAACTGCTTCCGTTTATGGCAAATGATTTTGCTGGGGAAAAATTCGCTTCAACAGAAGCTTCAGGAAACCGACTGCCCCAGTTTTTTTTTTGCCAATGGGAGTTTCTATAAAAGGATCATAATAGAATTACCGCCAACATGGTAACAAGTCATCGAACAAAACGGTGCATATTTCTTTCAAATCGAATCATTCTAGATATGCTAAATAAAGCCTTCAATGCCATTCAAAATAATAGATTTTGTTTACTACACCTTATGTCACATATTCCAAAGACTCGTCCTTTTTTGGATCTTATTTGTCCTTAATAGAAATTTTAAAGATGTGTGTAACCATTTATTAACACGTCTCAAATTAAGTCATCCCAAGAATGGCATCTTATTATGGATTATAATTTATGTATTCATGGCTGTGGCCTACTTTCAATTTTTTTGATAATATTTACGTATTATATTCTTGAACTTGCTTAAATATTCCGTCCTTTTCCATTTTATGTAAATCGTAAATCGTTTGCAGCCATAGGACTTTATTACCCCAACTCGGTTTGTTAATGTCCTAATATTCGTAACCTTTTCTTTGTTTGTTTTGCATTTACTTAGATATTTTCCATTTTTTTCCTTATCAAATCTTACCTTTTTGCCTTGGTATTCATATGATCTGTTATACGTGTATGGTATGTCCAAACTCTGGGGTGTTTATCTGTTGTTATGGTTTCCGGCATTCAGTCAAGGGGTAGTAAAGAAAACATTTGAATTTTGGGTTACATCAGATTTAAAAATTTCATTGTGATTTGTTGTTTGTTGTATTTCTGCGTAAATGCGAAGTGTTTTTTTCCGTTGTTATTTATAATCCATAGAATTAAATAATTATTTATTCAAATTTATTACTTGGCCTTGGTGTTGGCGTCACAATTGTAAATAGAAGAAAATGTAAACAAAAATTGTGGAATATAAATGGTCTCTTTCGGGTGTTTAAAAATTAAAACAAAGTTAGCAAATTCAAAGACTTTAAATGAATTACGAAATAAGTTTATTTTCTGCTTGATAAATCGTGCGATAAAAGGGCGGGCCCAAAGTTACACTGATGCACTGTTGGACATGTGTTATGTTATAGGTGATCAAGACAGAGCATCAAATCATCGAGTGTCCTGTTTGAAGCATTAATATTTAAAGGAAAAGCATCATATTGGAATGTAAAGGCGTAATATAGAAAAATTCCAAATACCCACTTATATGAGAACGGAATGTTCATTATGTGTTGTAAGTCTGGCCTAACACATAAAGCATGTTCTCTAAAAAGGAAATGAAATGGACTGTTTCTCGGTGGGTATATCAATCTTTTTGACGCGCCAATATGTTGTCCAAATCCATATCCTGCAATTTACGTAGAAAAACTGAATTATCATGTCGACATTGAACACCATTGAGACTAACAAGCTCCAATTTCGAAGGAAAATGGCCCGAAAATGTTTTCAGACCAAAATCTATCCCAAACAGTGGCAGGTTATATATGAATCAGTTGCTCAAAAATCAGTCAATTATCTGATCTTATTATTTGATAACGAATAAGCAAAGCCATTGAAATGAAAATGAGCCTTTACGATAAAAATTTTTCGAAAGAAATAACCAAAATGTCAGCAGTGTCATCGTAATTTTCCCCAAAAATACTTCACTGCATGATTGGCGCTTAATTAAAAATTTCTGCATATTTTAGGACAGTCTTATGGAGTTCAGAAACAAAGTAGAGAGTTCAGAACAGGTAATATTATTATAATTAAAATAATCGCTATGCTTACGACACAGTAGAGATACTTGCACATAACATGGACCAGAATCCAATTCAGATTGGGGCTCGAACATAAGATCATATACATGATAGTCAGGTGTACTGAGCATTGTCTGTTGTACTTTTAAATAAGTTTAGTCTTCTGAATTTATGTAAGAAATTAGTCTCAAACACACTCCTGTTAATAAGTTTTAAAATATCTTTGCCTAATATATCATTAACTGTGATTACTAGAGCATACAAATAAATTAATAAGAATTCACTGTAAATCCACTATAGGTAGAAATAATATGTCACAGCTCGCCTGTCTGAACCGTTATTATGGACTTTCATTAAGATTTATCACTGAATCAACAAAATTTTATTTGTTAAATGTATTTTCATACCAACAAAAACTGTGGCTTATGTGAACATTAAAACTATACGAGGTATGTCAAAAAAAGCGTATTTTGAATTTTTTTCAAAAAATATTTATTTATTCATCAATTTCTACTTTATCTTCTTCAAAGTAGTCCCCCTCAGATATAATACACTTTTGCCAGCTTTTTCTCCAATCCTCGGAGCAGTTTTGATATACATTTTTTGGTATGTCCTTAAGCTCTCTCAGCAATTCGGTTCTTATCTCCTCAATCGTCGCAAAATGCCGTTGTTTCATGGGTCTCTTCAATCTTGGAAACAGGAAAAAGTCGCAGAGGACCAAATCTGGTGAATACGGTGGCTGAGGCATGACAGCGGTGTTGTTTTTGGCCAAATAATCTCTCACAAGCAAAGATGAGTGAGTAGGTGCATTATCATGATGCAAAAGCCATGATTTTTTCCCACAATTCCGAGCGTTTTTTTCATATTGCTTCGCGCAAATGGCGCATAAGTTCAAGGTAATACTTCTTATTTACCGTACGACCCTGTGGTAAGAACTCCTGATGAACTACGCCATGGTAATCAAAGAAAACAGTGAGCAAAACCTTGACATTTGATCTAACTTGGCGTGCTTTTTTTGGTCTTAGCTCTCCTGGACTCTTCCATTGAAACGATTGGACTTTGGTTTCGATGTTATAACCATACTCGTATACCCTGGATTTGTCACCAGTTATGAAACTTAAGCAAATCTGGATCATCGTTGAAGTCATTCAACAATTCCTGACGTTGTTTTTGGTCAAAATTCAGCAATTTTGGAATGAACTTCGCTGCCACACACTTCATGTCCAAAATTTCCAAAAAGATTGCATGGCATAACCAATCGATATCCCGACATCCTCAACAACTTTTCTAATTGTGATTGGACGATTCTCTATAACAATTTTCTTCACTACTTCTCAACAATTGTTTATCTTCAGACATGATGGTTTTCAATGGCAAAGATTATGCTAAGTTACTGCAGCTTTTAGGTAATGAAATTATGGAGAAAAGGCCGCATTTGGTGAAAAATAAAGTGTTATTATAAAATAAAGTGTTATTTTTCACCAAATGCGGCCTTTTCTCCATAATTTCTTTACCTAAAAGCTGCAGTAACTTAGCATAATCTTTGCCATTGAAAACCATCATGTCTGAAGATAAACAATAAAAATAATATCATGCGCAAAAAACAGACGTCATGATATTATTGCCTGCAGTTTTCGCCTCCCTTGGACACGATTCTCCCATTCCAGTCCACTGCTCAGTTTACATATCCACTATTGCGATGGACAAAATTCGAATTGCTTCATCACGCACCTTATTCGTCCGATTCAGTTCCCTCGGACTATTTTCTATATGTAAACTAAAAAAATTTCTCGACCAAAGATTCGCCAACAACGAAAAGGTGGAGTTTGCGGTTGATGGCTATTTTAAGAAGATTGACAGTTCTTACTATAAACAGTGTATGACAGCTGTTGGATATCGCTGGAATAAGTATGTCGAGCTAAAAGTAGATTATGTTGAAAAATAAAGACAATTTTTCCCAACTGTTTTGTGTTTTCTTTGTTAGGAGGCCTAGTAAATCCTATCCTAGGACTGGCATTGGCAGAATTGTAGATTTAGCAAATATTCACTTCTTCTTCCATAACTTCATATCCAGCGTACATTGATTTCTGTGATGCATTTATATCTTAAAACCCTTTTAGGTATTTGTATAAGACTGTTCAGGCTTTAAACACTGCTATTTATTTTCAATAATAACCTACGACTGAAACTACGCGAAAAGGTGATTACTTGACATTTCCAACTGGGGCCTTAATGTACATGTATTACAACAAAAACCACTTTAATTTCAATAATAGGACAGGGCTGACGTTACGTTTTAAGTCTGTCCCCACTCTGAGGTTTCCTTTTCCTTTGTCGTTGTAAAGCTTATTATTGAATTTTTTCTTAGATGTTTTATAAGGATTTATGTTGATTTATAAGGATTTGTTCAAATGTATGGCGAGGCAAAAAAAATCGAACAAATCAATGAGAGTTATTGACCTTGGAGAAAATTGGCAAAAAATGTTTTTCCCTTTTGTACGAGGTGTGTTCAAAAAATAAGGTGAATTTTTATTTTTCTCAAAAAATATTTATTTATTCATCAATTTCTAATTTATCTGCTTTCCCCCTCAGATATAATACACTTATGTCAGCGTTTTTTCCCATCCTCGAAGCAGTTCTGATATACATTTTTTGGTATGTCCTTGAGCTCTGTCTCCGATTCAATTTTTATCTCTCCAATCGTCGCAAAACGCCGTCCTTTCATCGGTCTCTTCAATTTTGGGAACAGGAAAAAGTCGCAGGGGGCCAAATCTGGTGAATACGGTGGCTGAGGCATGACAGCGGTGTTGTTTTTGGCCAAATAATCTCTCACAAGCAAAGATAAGTGAGCAGGTGCATTATCATGTTGCAAAAGCCATGATTTTTTCCCACAATTCCGAGCGTTTTTTTCATATTGCTTCACGCAAATGGCGCATAAGTTCAAGATAATGCTCCTTATTTATCGTACGATCTTGTGGTAAGAACTCCTGATGCACTATGCGATGCTAATGAAGAAAACAGTGAGCAAAACTTTGATATTTGATCGAACTTGGCGTGCTTTTTTTGGTCTTGGCTCTCCTGGACTCTTCCATTGGGACGTTTGGATTTTGGTTTCGACGTCATAACCGTATGATTCGTCACCAGTTATGACCCTTTGAAGCAAATCTGGATCATCGTTGATGCCATTCAACAATTCCTGAGCGATGCTCATGTGACGTTTTTGGCCAAAATTCAGCAATTTTGGAACGAACTTCGCTGCCACACGCTTTATGCCCAAAATTTCCAGAAAGATTGCATGGCATGAGCCAACCGATATGCTGACATCCTCAGCAACTTATCTAATTGTGATTGGACGATTCTCCATAACAATTTTCTTCACTACTTCTCAACATTTTCATCGGTTGTTGATGTGTAAGGGGCGTTCTGAGCGAGCGTTGTCATTCACATCTTCTCGACCTTCTGTGAAAGGATTGTACCACACGTAAACATTGTTTTGACTCGGTGTACTTTCGCCGTATGCCACTGTTAACATTTCAAGTGTTTTTGAGCACTTAATTCCACTTTTTACACAGAATTTGATGCAACTTCTTTGATCCATTTCTTTCGATAGTAGAAAATCGCCGAACACGCACAACACTTGTCTTATTTATGCCTCTCACAAACAAACTAAACATGCATTATGGATAAAACCGTCAACATATCTTCGAGACGAGTGTACCAACATAAAAAAAGAATTATAATCGAAAGCCAAATACGTACATTCCCACGATATTTGAAAATTCACATTATTTTGTGAACACACCTCGTATGCACATGCGATATAAGGTCTTATTACATCCCATTTGGGATACGAATCAAATACAGAATACCAAATTCCTATTTACACTTTAAAGGTATCGCAAAGATTTCTTAAACGAACGTCTTAGTAAGCGAATTGAGTTTGTTGATTTTTACACTTGACCTCTGGATTTACTATTCATCGATGACTCCCACTCTATAACACAAAAGTCTACTCACAAGAAAATGGTAATTCGCACGTTAACGCCTCAATAATGTCGTTAACACACACACACACACTACCGCCGTTAGGAACTGTGGTGGCTTCATGGCCACACAACAACGGAGAGTGGAATAACAGCAGCAGCATCAACATCATCATCATCATCGCCATCATCGATGCCAGTAAGCGTAGCACAAAAACCATCAATTGTGAAAAGTGAACAAGTATGACCAAACACTGGTCTCAATGAATCCATTTGATTTTTATCGTTTTTTTCACCTCGAATATTTTAATAAAAAACGCATTTTCACTCTTTTACGGTCTGCAGAAGACCGTAGAATGGAAACAAAGCAAAACTTGGCCAAACTGTGTGAAAATTTATCGGTTTTTGGCATTTTTTATCCAAAACCGCCATTACGGTAAATGTATTTCAATTGATTCATGTTTATTTATTAACAACCATCAATTAAAAGAGCAAAGGTTGGATATTCCATAATGACTGGTAAAGTTTTGAGTTTTAATAATTGGCTTTTTAAGAGTTGTCTAAGAAGGAATGTAATATTTCGTACAGATTATTACAGGTTTTCTTTATTCCGATAGCGATTGTAATGACAATGTTTACACCATGTTTTACGATATTATACTCGTATATGTGAGTCAGTTCACTTAACTGAAATTTCATTATTGGTTTAATGCTTGAATTGGCAACACAACTAATATCAACTTTAGCAGATGGTAAAGCTCCCCAGCAAAAAGTGGGACCTATGATATGCTTCTTTGATAAATGATTTCAACTTTTAACATTTAAGTTCCCGCTGTTTGTTAATAGATGACGCCAGCGGTAAGTGCTAATCGATTCTGCCATAACTTAAACGTCATGAGCCAAGCTTTGGCGCATATGGTAAACATACCGCCCCGACACAATAGTGATTTTCTTTTGGCGTCATAATCTTTTGGTTGTGTGAATATGTAAGATTTCGTGCCAAATAATCGTCAGCGTCAAGTATTTTCTTTCAGTCGAAAAAAACGGCGGTTGGAGCTAATCGAGACCTTCAAAATGTTCACGGAGATGCTGCTGAAACAACGTGCCGAGATTGGTTGCGCCGCTTTAAAGGCGGTGATTTTGAAGGAAGAAGAAAAGCCTTCGAAGACCCTGAATTAACGTCATTGCTTGATGGGGATCCATGTTAAACGCATGTAGAGCTTGCTTCGGTATTAGGAGTTATCCGCCTAGCCATTTCCAAGCGATTGCAGGCGTTGGTAATAATTCAAAAGCAAGGAACTTGGGTTCCTTATGAGTTGAAGCAAAGGGACGTTGAGCATCGTTTTTTGGCCTGTGAACAATTGCTTCAGCGATAAAAAAGCTAAGGGGTTTCTTCATCGTATTGTAACGGGTGATGAAAAATTAATTTGTTATAGCAATCCAAAAAAAAAAAAAGTTAAGGTAGCTGCCCGGTCATGCTTCTACGAAGGTTATGCTTTGTATTTGGTGGGACTAGGTCGGTGTTATTTATTACGAAATACCAGGCGACATTATCGCTGAGGATGGGTATCGACTTCAATTAATGTGATTGAGCTCGGCTCTGCGCGAGGAACGCCCACAATACGGGGAGGGACACCAAAAATTGTTTTTTTCACCATGACAGCGCTTGGCCTCACGTGGCCAACGCTGAAATGGGAAGTCTTACTCCATCCGCCATATTCTCCAGATATTACGCCGTCTGAATATCACTTGATCCGTTCGGTTTCACACAGTCTGGCTGACCAGCAGTTCCACTCATGTGACGACATCAAGGAATGGCTAGATTCATGGATAGCCTCAAAAGATGAACAGTTTTACCCGTGACGGAATTCGAGCTTTTCCAGAAAGATGGGAAAAAGTAGTAGCAAGCGATGGGCAATGCTTTCAATGTTTTCATAATAAAACTGCATGAGAAATTAGTTGCGCACTTAATAATAATTAGAATTATCCGATTTATGTATACTCGATTTTTACAAGCTTCTTTCTTTACCAGCAAAATTATTCGCTTTAGGTTGGAATAGGTGGCAGTTAACGGTCCAACTAAGCTCCCGAAACTTCTGGAGAGTCAATATCGATGTGTGTGGCTTGGCGTTGTGCTGGTGGAACACAATTTATCTCCTGGTGACCAGAGTTGCCCCCTTTTCGGTGATTGCTCCCTTGAAATGGTTCAATTGTTGATAATAGAAGTCAGAATTAAGAGCTTGGCCGCATAGCTTGGCAGCATAGTAAATGTTTCCCTGTCAATCCCATCAATTGCAAAGCACAACCTTCCTGATCGTCAATCGTGCCTTAGCTACCGTGTGCGCCGGCTTGCCGTGATTCGGTTACAACCATTCTCGCTTGACGTTGTCGTAAGTGACCCACTTTTCATCACCGGTCACCATCTGCTACAGAAAGGGACATAATTTATTGTGATTCAGCAGCAATTCTCAAATGGAATTTCGAACTATGAGGTTTTTTCGCATTAACTTGCGTAGCAACCATATATTGAGCCACCTTTTTGTATTCATACTTATTCAAATGGTTCCAGATGATTTTTTGTGCCATATTTAGCTCCTTGGCGATCAAAACAGTGCTTACATGACGGCCGAATTTGATGATTTCCATAATTTTACCGACATTTTTCGACAATTGGCCTACCAGAGTGTGGTGCATTTTTGACATCAAAATTACTGGATCGTAATCGATGAACACAAACTGCGTATAATTTATAATACCAGATTCTGAACGCTATTCACATTGTGCGTATTCGCTTTTATGGAGGAAAAACCATAAAATATGGTGCATATTCTTGTTGCTGGTGTCCATCTTTGATGCGCTCTCAATCAATAACGAGTTAAGAAATTACCAAGTTGTCTATGTAGTTTTTAATATGTAAAATTTTATCTTTTTAACGCCATCCAACTTAACCCGACCGCATTTATAAAGGGTGTCCCAACAAGAACGCAAGTTTTAAACGACTGATGCAGCAATTTAATTGTTTCTCTGGCTGTATGACATTTGGCGCCGTCTTGTTGAAACCACATGCTCTCCACATTCATTTCTTCAATTCTAGGCACGAAAAAACTGGTTATTATTTCACGATACGGAACACCATTGACTGTTTGCGCTTGACACGCCTCATTTTCATAAAAAATGGTCCAATGATTCCTCCAGCCCAAAATCCACACCACACACACACTCGTGAATCACTCGTGGATTTTCCTCACCCCAAATGCGACAATTATGCCTATAGACGAAGCCATCAAGATGGAAATGGGACGAGGCCCAAATGATTTTATCGGCAAAATCAGCATTTTCATGTTGTCTCTCCAATACCCAATTAACGAACTCCCTTCGCTGTCCATGGTCAGCTGGCTTCAGTTCCTGAGTCAATTGAACTTTGTATGCATGAAGATGGAAACCTTTCGTCAAAATTAGCTGCATAGTGGATTTGGAGACACCAATTTGCTGAGCTCAGTGTCGAATTGAGGTGGATGGAGTTTGAGCGACACCATCACGTACAGCTGCGATATTTTCGGTCGATGGACCTAGTCGAAGGCGCGTTGTTGTCTTTACATCATTAATAGACCCAGTTTTGGCAAATTTATCCATTAATCTCTTTACAGTTGACTCTTTTGGAGCGTTATTGCGACCCCAAATTGATCGCAATTTGCGAACTGTAGACGCAAAACTTTCACCATTTTCGTAAAACAATTTCACAACGAGAATGCGTTGTTCATTCGTGTAGCGCTCCATTTATACTAACCTCGTATCTTCTACTAGCAAACAATAACAATTGTTCAAATGTCAAACAATGACACTTCGAATGGCGCCAAATTTAAATCTTGCGTTCTTGTTGGGACACCCTTTATAATGCGAAATACGTATTATTTAAGCCATCTATTGGAGAATAATGTATTTCTTTCTATTCGGATTTGTTGCACTTGGATTTTTTCCAATTCTAAAAACTGTGAACCTTAGACTAGCACCTAATATTTGGCTCCCATTTCTAATATTTTCCCAATATGTGGTCTATTAAAAATATTATTTTTATATACCAGAAGGTTTAGCAAAAGCTGGCAAACTATAGGAGAACTGTTGCTTACGAATTTTTACCTTTCGTAAACTTAACATCATTCATGTTTATATGCAGCTTGTTATTTTTGCAGCGTGTTTGCCACAAATCAATAGTCAGAAGGGGGAACAAAAGATACTATATTGAAATTTTTTGAGCCAGCTTACAACTAAACCAGCCAGCTAAACCAAAAATTGCCAATCACAAAGTTCCGATAATAAATCGTTCTTTCACTTTCAATTCCTGTAATATAATCGAATATTTATTATTCTGATTTTCATCTATTTATTCGCTTGCAGCTAATTTACATCTGATTGCTTTTTGCACTTTTTCGTTTATCGCGTGATTTGTGTTAGTGAAAAGTGCGAATGTTTGCAACAACGCAGTGCAGTCAATCAAGTTTACTGTTGTGAACTTACAAAAATCCGACGACTTTACCGCACGTGCACAAACATCCTTTGCCACTTCAACCAAACATTGAAAATCCCTTTGCAAATGAAAGAAAGGAAGTGGTGAATGCATTCGAATACAATTCAATTTAGTTGTTATGGAACGATAACGACAACGATGGCAATATCAACTTAAAATCCAATTACGTTTCCAATGGCAAATATCAATACAGACGAGTATATGCTTATGATACTTTTCAAGTATCTCACGAATGCATCCCCTTTCGTGAGGAGACTGACATAATGTTGGATGGGCTAACCACAGTAGTCCATTGATATCCTACTGCATGCACAATTCCTGAATGGTGATATAGGAATTTGAAACGTATTGGGGTGAGCAAATAAATCGGGCGACATGGAGTGGTAGTGTGAATACGTACGAGTATGTCAGTTTTGAAATTCTCTGCGGAATAAAGTGATAAACTCGTATAATATATTCTGTTAAGTTGGCTAAAACTTGTTGAGCATGACATGTCGGCTCTCCTTCAAAGTAAATGAAATTGAAATTCCGTTTGGCATTTAGTTTATCTCAAAAAATAGCTTTGCGCTTAGGGATGAAGGTATATGTATATGATTGATGCGGCCGAAAATGTAACCGTCTGTCTATCTGTCTGTCTGTCTCGCTTTCTGTTAGTAACGATAACTGTCGTAAATCTTTATGAAACTTCTTAAAACTTGGTACGGCCTAGTATTTTTTCATATTATATGTAGCCGGTGATTGTAATTGACCTTTATCTGACCGCACCTACTGGCACCTGACATAAAATCGACCGATTTTTCTAAATTTAATTTTTTAGAAAATACTTTTATTTTGTCAACCTGCATTTTCGGTCCGTTTTTGCTTTAAAATGCTCTATAAAATGTGAAGAAACGCCTTATTAACCACGCCCCCACACAAATGACCTATTTAATCTATATACTTTTAGCTTCATAATTTCTATGCAGTTGTATTAAATTCGATAAAGTTTGGTACGGACGTTTTCTCCTATATAGTACAAAAAAGTAATACAATAAAATCATTATTTGTAAACGTTTCTCGAAATTGCTGCTGCTATTTGTTGTTTAATTATATCAATTTGTGAATAAATTTTTAATATTTGTTATAAATAATATTTTTCGCTTTATAATTAATATTTCGCTAGAGCGCAGCCAGGGATTGTAAATGGTCTATATCGGCCCACCCCTTCTGTCACCTCCCATACAAATTCACCGATTTTCCCAAAATTCAATTTCCTTGCTATAACCCCTCACACGTAACTTGCCGTAATCCGAATTTTTGCCTTTTGCATTGCTTTGCAGTATTGGAAATAATATGAAAAATCGAACAATTGACCACATCCCGTACAAATAGCCAATTTAATCCATATATTCCTGGATTCATTTCTTTTATTTAGTTGCTTGCTTTTTTAAATTTAATCGAATGTGGAAAACGTCCAGCATTTGGTATAAAAGGATCTTAGAATGAAAATGGGTGTCGTCATCCCAAATAACCGGTTTAACCAACTTATTCTTACTTGGATATTTTTCAATCAGTTGTTCCAAACTCGTCCAAATTTACCACATGTCTTGAATTAGTAAACAAATTTCATTTCCCATTCAGGTACTTCCCATAAATATTGACCGATTTTGCAAAATTAGATTTTCCGCTGTAATTCCCAATTCATAGCTTGAAGTTAAATAAATTCTTGTCAGTAATAGTATTTTATAATACTGGACAAAATCCGTAAAAATCTATCAAATAACCAAGC
Source organism: Philornis downsi (assembly GCA_019455685.1). NCBI lineage: Eukaryota > Metazoa > Arthropoda > Insecta > Diptera > Muscidae > Philornis > Philornis downsi. The sequence goes on along the minus strand of JAHXMU010000056.1, from coordinate 1,784,346 downwards.
CTTCCCTCTCTGGAAACTTCAATACAAATTACCACATTTAACTTATATCTGTGGTCGCAACCCGCAACAGCCTAACTCGAGTTAGGACACAATTGAGTTATTAGCACCGTCGTATTCAGCGTATCTAAATTTATTTGCTCTAAATTTTTCATGTTTGTATCTCTTCTAGGAAGGCAATTAATCCTAAAAAACCTAATAGCTTAAGTTATTTCTCTAAATGACTGTTTTGGCATAACTGCCTAAGTCAATTTAGGATTGCAACAAATATAAACATTATTTTTTCATCATTGCCTAAATCAACTTAAGTCGTTAATCCAAAAAAATAAAGAAACAATTTTATTTTCCTAACTTGAGTTAAGCTCTGAATCTGAAATATTTTGACATAGAATAATAATTTATGTCAATTTAGGCGCACTTAAAGTTTTTTATTTAATCTGGAATAATAGCCTAACTCAACTTGAACTTTTTTGACTTTCTTTCGTTCAACAATTCATAAGAGCCTAAGTGTCTTTTTCGATAATATCTTTTGACTGCGAGAATAAACAACTATTTTTCCAAAAAACACCTTTTTCTGATTTTCAGTGAAGATTCAAAACTTTAAACTCCTGTACTGAAAATATTGAAAAACAGACTTAGGCTGTTATGGGTTGTGACCACAGATATATTTCTAATTTCATAACATTCATTCCATTGTACTATATTGAGCTCGCATTAGGCATTTGTTACTGGGTATAACAGTAGACAGTGGGTCCAAATTAGCTAATTTATCTAAAATCAGTGGGTCTCTACAATTGCCAAAACGAAAAACTTCGGAAGGTTAAAATTTTGCTAATCTTATTGTGCTTTAATTCAGAGCATTTCTATATCTTTAGAGGAAGGAATTAGGGCAATTCGCTACGCTCTTTCTGGAACTACCAACATTTTTGCACCAAAGCAAAATGACATTGGGTGACTCGTTTTAATGACATTGGGTTTTAACTCGTGAACCAATTGCATGTTATATGGGAAAAGATGTAACATATGTGAAATTCTTTGCAAGGACCCCCTAGACATCTCCAACTGCTGAGAACGTCAGCTGAGAACGTCACCGGGGCTTTCCTCAATACTTGCTTGCACTCAAGCAATGGTGACTTCATTTCGAATTGCACGAGGTCTCCCAGCACGCGGAAGATCACAGACAGTCCCTTGTCGCCCAAAACGCTGAACCAATCGGTAAATTGTTGGAGCGGTAGAGGTATTTCGAACATGAAGGAAATTTCGATATGATCTGAATAATCGAATGCTGACTTTCAAAATAAAACTGAACAACTTTGGTTCTTTGTTCTGTGCTGAACCTTTCCATCATAAATTTCCCAAGTATTATTTAGTTAATTCTGTAAAGAGACGAAAAAAAAGACTTAAACAAAAAATGTATTCACTGATCAAATCTTAACGTTCCTCATGCGCCACCCTATATTATCGGATATTGATTCACAACGTTTCACCAGGCACACTTTTGTGCCAAAGCAAATGAAGGGACTTGTAATTCAGTTCATCGTATCAAAATTACTGCAATGGTTACGGTTTGAAAGAGAAACCGAATCAATGAACGCTTCTAGTTTCGTTTCAGATAAGAAATGGGTCAATGTGTGAAGTGCATGAATGTTGGTTTCGGATATGAAACTGGAACAAACTTCTGATGTACACAACATTTCAAAATCGAACACAAATTGAATTCAGTAAAGATACCGCAAATTCTATAAATTTGCAACGATTTCAATAGTTTTTACAAAACTACTTCATTTTTAGTAACAACAACGGAATAACATTGCAGGTTTACCAACAAAATATAAGCCTATCATGATACATTTTGAAAATGCACCACGTATCTAAAAGGATTTAAAAACTTAAATGTAGAATAGTTCCTCTGTAGCCATATTTGCCCATCGTTGTCATAGAGATTATTAAAGCATTACTCTTTCTCTTCTGAGAGCAACTATAAGGCCATCAAATGGATATGACAGTTTGATAAATTGATTACTAATATAAAATCAAACCTTACCAAATGGAGGTGAAATTAAAGGCCTTCGAGCCCTAACGTTGCGTCACTACATTGTAATATGTGGCAATATGTGTGGGCAGGATGATTTAAAGCACAAAATATACCTCACATGCTGTATTTCAAAAGCACTTACACGTCACTACATTAGAAGTCTACATATTTTGCTATATTTTGTTCCGTAACAATTAGAATTTGTTAAAAGCTTTTAATGCCTTTTCCGGCTGATAGTTAACGTTTGTTAATAAGTTCTGTGGTCGAATTTTTTTACATGATTGGTTGCACATTTCCATTGAAGGGGAGTGAGTAGTTTGAAGCATTGTTTAGCCTTAAAAACACTTTTGAAAGCATTTTGTATTTTATTGTTATGTCACAGCAATGCCGAAATTAATTCTACTAAAGGAACTTTTTAATGTGCAATATGGAGAAAATTAAATTTTCTGTCTCGTTTAGCTATCTTCGCAATTTTTGAATAAAATATTAAAAATTTGTTGTAACTGTGGGATTGGCTTTTAAAAGATACTACAAAATTTCAGTCATGTGAAGTGACTCACACACATCTGCATGTCCTTTTGGCTTGGTGCAAAAGTGTGAATGTGCCAAAAAGGGCATAACAAATCGTTAGATTTCTATAAAGAAAATACTTTGAATTAAAGCACAATAAAATAAGAACAAATATAAGTTTCTAAAGGCTTGGATTTAGAAATAAAATGGACACCGTTGATTTTTTCTACCTTGGCTGATTTGTACGTATGATATCCTGAAGAAAGTGTCAATGCAAGGAAGTAGCGATTGAATTAGTCATTTTCTATGGGTGGTGCCACTAAGGGTAATTATTTGGTCGAGTTTTTACAACGTTTTAGTAAGAATTGGGAAGGGATACATTTGAAAAACATTTAAGTATCTGCACTTAACGAATTAGGGATTACAACGGAAAATTAAATTTCGATAAGCCGGTCAATTTGTATGGGGAACACCCTACATTTTCATTCTCAAAACTTAAATCACCAAATGCAGGATATGTGTTAAATTAAATTGGGATTCCGCCCAACGTCTTGAAATGTATGGAGATAAGAACATATGGGAATATGTGGCCAAATTCCCTCGAATTTTATAAATCAATAGAATGAGCAAAATAACGCTTACTTGTTTTAGTTTATTGTGGAAAACTAGAATTACGTAAAATCGGATATTTTGTGTGGAAGCTATTAGAATAGGCGTGACGATGCTATTCATATTAATTTTCCAGACACCACTTTAGAAGTTGCTGAATTTGAATCAAATTTCACTGCATTTATAGCAACAGAAAAAGAAGGTATGAGACTAAGAATCTTCTTAGGTGACGACTGGAATAGACACACTTATCTATTATATGCTGCCCGTAGAAGATAATTTTCAGTCGTAAATCTAAGTTATTATTAAAGTGACTACGCGTAACAAATTTGACTGAACTCCATAAAACTGCCTCAAAGATATGAAGATAAGAATAAATGGATTGAATCGGCCACTTGTATGGGAGGTGCTAGAAGGGCTTTGGCCAATCCGTCGACCTTAATATTGAGGCAAGCTCTACATGGGTTTGACATGGATCCTCAACAACAAATGCCGTAAATTCAGTGTCTTCGACGGTTTTTCCTTCACGCGAACGTTCGTCAACATCAAAATCACCGTCTTTAAAGCAACGGAACCAATCTCGACACGTTGTTTCACTTAAGGCAGTATCTCCACAAACGTTTTGAAGCTCTCACTGAGTTTCAGCAAACGTTTTCTTCGATTGAAAGAAGAAAATCAATACTTACCCAATATGACGATTATTTGGCACAAAATCATACATATTCACACAATCAAAAAGAATATGACGTCAAAAAAAAAAAAATCACTATTGTGTCGAGGCGGTATGTTTACCATATGCCAAAGCTTGGCTCATGACGTTTAGGTTGTGGCAAAATCAACTAGCACTCACAGCTGGCGCCACCTATTAGCAAACAGCGGGAACTTACTTGGGAACCTTATATCAAATTTTGCTGAATTGGAGTTTACAGCCTTCAATAAATTACGAATTACAGAGTAAAAATTGAATTCCAGAAAATCGATCAATTTATGTGGGAATTACCTGAAGGGTATGCTCGATATAGGCCATGCATTTTTTTATTACAATCTGGAAGAATATTAGACTGTGCCAAGTTTTAGGAAGTTTCATAAAAATTAACGACATGTGTTTTGACTGCCAGCCTGCCCAGCAGAGTTACATCTCTCAATTGATCTAAAAATTTATGAGATGCCTGAGAAAAACAAAAAAAAGAAAAAAATCGTGGTTCTATAAATGCTTCCTTTTGCGTTTTACATTATTCCCGTTTCAAATGAATTTCCAGTGGAAAAACGTGGAAAAAATGTGTGTGTATGTACAATGAGCGATCGTGGTGCGATGATTAGTAAACTCGACTATAGTTTGCATGATTTCGGGTTCAATTCCGCATACATCCACCATTATTTGTACGGCGATGGCCTCGATGTGTCTGACGAACGCCTCGAGTGGTCGGGTAATGAACAAGTCTGGTAAGTTCTTCTCAAACTGTGACTTTTGAAATTGTTGTTAAAGTGTAGATGCAATTAAGTGAGCCTAAAAATAAGTTCCCTGAGAAACTCTTGCATATGAGAAGCTCTAATTCATCTCTTTCATGGGATGGAAGGAAAATTACTTTTTAAGTATAGAAATCCATTATTTATGAACGATATCGAAAGATTTATTTAGCATAGTTAGAATGACCAGATTTATGTCAAATGTGCTCCGTTTTGTTCGACAATCTGTTGCCATTTTGAATGCAATTCCTTTACAATTCTCTCATATTGGAAAAGACTGCTACAGTTGATTTCAACATTATTGAGGCGAACTTTTCAGCAGCAAAATTATTCGTCATAGACAGGCACAAGTAGTGATCACCTGATTCCAGGTCTGGACCATAAATTTGATGCTTAGGAAACTCCCAACAAAGCTCCATGTATTGTTCTGATGTAACATAATTTCTCTATTTTCATTCCACAGGCCCGAATTAAGAGGTTTGTCTTAAAGAAGCGGCGATTCTTCGCCTATCCCACCACCTAACTTACAGCAAAACCTTCTTGATCGTCAATTCTGGCTTGGCCACCGCTTGTGTTGGCTCACCGCTATTCGACCACAACGTTGTCGTAAGTGACCGACTTTTCATTACCAGTCATATTTGAAATTTTGTTGCAATTTAGCATCAAATCGCAGATACAAATTCGGTTCAATTGAAATTCTTTTGCAATAATTCCATATTCAAGTCGCTTTAAATGCTTTTTTGCTCAGTATTCAGGTACTGGCGAATCGAAATAGTGATGGTCTAACTTGACGATTTCCATTATTTTATCGACAATTTCGCCTTGCAGAGTGTGGTATATCTTCGACATAAAAAATATCACAACAGATTCGACGAAAATAAAATTACGCAAGACTGCCTGTTGAAAAAAAAACTGTAATATGGGAGTATTTTCTGTTCATTGGCGCCCATCTTTGAAGCGCACTCAAACAGTTTTAAGCCAAGCAATCAGAAAATGGCAAAATGAAATTCCACCAAAAATAAATGAAAAATGGTCACAAAAATAAATGAAAATTTGTCTAAAATAACCACTAGTTAATTATTAATTTATCACCTAATCGAACAATATTTTGAAAGAAATGTCGACTAAAAAAAAAATAAATAAATAAAAGTACAATTTGTGATCATTGAAATTTCTCAACTTTTTCATTCTTTTGTATATTAGATTCCTTTCTTCACGTTTTTTTGATATTACATTCGAAAGGTTTCAATTCAATTGACTTTTTTGGGGAACGCATTCAATTATGGAATGTGATTGGTGTTAAGACCTTCTTTCCCTCTAGAATTTTAGTTGGTTTGTCTGGATTTATATACTTTTTTGTTTTCTTAGCGCAGCAAATTTTATCAATTAATTGCATTCTCTGTCACATTCTTCGTCTCGCAAAGCTTGTGTAGAAATCTAAATTTAAAGTAAGCGCCGGAGACAAAAAAACTTTTATGATTCATTTTGTTTTGCTATTAATTATTTGATTCGTGAGTAAATTGATATTTTAATGTTTATATGATGTGTACAAAAGCAACAAATAATCTGGAATACAAAATTAGTTACAAAAAAAACTTATCTTGCGATTGCAGGTTTATATAAAGATTGAATGTATGTAGTTGAGTCACTAAAAAATAGGAAATTTTCATACTGTATTTGTGGGCAATGTTGAAATAATGCCCCTAAAATGCTCATGAAAAATTGCCTAAAATCAAAGAGAGTTGACCCATAATTGTGGGTGATATTTCATATGAAATTTAATTCAAATTCTAACGACATCTAGCGTAACCTGACACATTACTAAGGCCATCTATTGGGAAAATATTGGAGTTGGTTTTACTATGCTGTATATGAAACATAATTTTAGTGGAATGGAAAAAATTTAAGTATTATACGAAAAGAATTTAAATTCTCCTTTAAACATCAGAGTGGGACGAGTGACGAATTTCAGCCTTAATTTCCTTTATTTTGTCGATTTTAATCTCGATTGAAGACGCTGATGGCCGATCAGGGCGAGGCAAATCTTCCATCACATCTGGACCGCTTTTTAACACACTGTATCACTCATATGCAAACTGAATAGGCTAATATTCTGCACCTCGCCTTTGGTGATGTAGTGCACATCATTTCACACGAAGAGAAGTGCAACGCATTGAAAAAGATATCTTGAAAAGTAATCATGTTTCTATGTTCAAAAGCTTTCTATAATCTTTTTAATTCTAAAAAAAAGGAAAACGAGATATTCTGTTTAAAACAATGTTGACAATGTTTGGTGAGTTGGAGTTATTCTTGCAAATTGGCACCTCTCAATTTTGATCTCTAAATATATATAATAATATAAATATATTATTATAAATTGATGCAGCAATTGAATTGTTTCTCAGGCTGTATGTGGCGCCGTCTTGTTGAAACCAGATGCCCTCCACATTCATTTATTCAATTCTAAGCACGAAAAAACTGGCAATCGTTTCACGATACCGAACACCATTGACTGTTTGCGCTTCACATGCCTCATTTTCATAAAAAAAGGTCCAATGATTTCTCCAGCCCAAAATCCACACCACACAGTGACACGTTGAGGATGCGTTTGCTTCTGGTGAATCATTCAAAGATTTTCAATTATATGGTACAAGTTTTACTTGACCAAAAAAAAAAAACGTCCAAACGATTTGGATGTGAGATTAATTCTGATTTATTATGTTCTTTCAATTTTACATTTTGGTTCTTAATAATAACTTATGCTATATCGAATCCCTTACAATGCATGGTTTAAGTTTCATTGTTTTTGCTTGTCTGTTTCGTTTCCTGTTTGTAGTTGGGAACGAACAGTGTAAATTTATCATAATTGAATGTTGAAATTATTATTTGGGTTGATCAGCAAAATGTAGTAAGTATGTGGTAATATTTAAAATGGGAAGTTATTTGGAATCGCATTTGTCGTTCCAAATAATTTGGTTTTATTTTCTTAGTCAGTTTTATGGGAAAAATGTGTTGTAATAATTTGACTGTATCAGAAAAATGTAGTAAGTATGTGGTAATATTTAAAATGAGGAGTTATTTGGAATCGCATTTGTCGTTCCAAATAATTTAGCTGAGTTTTCAATTTTATTTAACTTTTGGGTTTTCTATATGATCTCTATCTTCGATGTCGTAACAATTTTCCTCACCCCAAATGCGACAATTTTGCCTATTAACGAAGCCATCCAGATGGAAATGGGCCTCTTCACTGAAGACGATTTTATCGGCAAAATCTGCATTTTCATGTTGTCACTCCAATACCCAATTAACGAACTTCCTTCGGTGTCCATGGTCAGCTGGCTTCAGTTCCTGAATCAATTGAACTTCGTATGCATTACATCACTAACAGACCCAGTTTTGGCAAATTTATCCATTAATCCCTTTACAGTTAACTCTTTTAGAGCATTATTGTGACCCCAAATTGATCGCAATTTGCGAAGTGTAGCCGCAAAACTTTCACCATTTTGGTAAAACAATTTCACAATGAGAATGCGTTGCTCATTCGTGTAGCGCCTTCCATTTTTATTAACCTCGTATCTTCTACTAGCAAACAATAACAATTGTTCAAATGTCAAACAATGACACTTCGAATGGCGCCAAATTTAAATCTTGCATTCTTGTTTGGACACCCTGCATAACATAAGCAAGTTTGATTGCTTCCAGCAATATTTGCATTCCAGTTTTGATTAAAATATACGACAAATGCAAATAATTGATGTGAATTTAAAAATTTCGAAGAATTTATATATTTATATTTAAATTTCGTATAAATATTTACCCTAATTACGAACATCTTGCCACTATATTAGTGTGTCCAAACTTTACATTTATCCATAGGGTAGCATAGGGTAGTTGAGTGAATATTTGTCATCTTTTCTACCATCCACACTCATTTCAATTACATTCTAACTATCCATATCTTTTGCTTCTCCCCATACGAGTATATATGTTTTTTTATCCTTTGTTACTTGTTCGACACACAATCCTTGTGTTTGAGGGTAAAAGTTATTTACCTTTAATTTCTATAGTACAACCTTAGGGCTTATTAACCTGTTCCTGTACCTTTTGTAAACAAATAAGTCTGAGTCGACATTAGTTGAAATTGGCAGATGTGTTTCTTTGTGATACCTTCGTCAGGATATTCTATAAGCTCTACTTATATGTATGAATAAATTTGGTAAAGGCTAAAGATTAACTAGGTGGATATGGGTTGTTGTAGCAGTTGCTGAAGTGTGGAATAGTAATTTAACAACTTTTTTTAACTTTGATTATGCAGATGTCAGGGGTGCCAAAAAGCTGCACTTCCATATCGATTAAATCAGTATGATAACAAAGGAATTGTGTGATCCTTCTTACCATTCAAAACAAATCTTAACATAAGTATGTTAATTAAGTAAAGTGCAGAGTAACATTTTCAGCAATCTCGTAACAAAGTGGATTACCTCGATGCGGGACAAACAGCAAAATATTGGCCTGGTAGTCAACAGTATCGGTAGTCGGGGTGTCGATTCATGGCAAGATAATTTGAAACGTAGAGAAATTCCTTATTTCATGTGTCTAGGCGAAAATTACAGTGAAAAAAACCTTAAAAATTTTGCACGCTGTGTCTGTAGTCGCACGGTTTTGACCTAATTCCATGATCCTTGCAGTCAAATTCGCAGTATACTGCCATTTCTGTGCCATAACAATTGGGACAGTTTGTTAGAAAAGAGCTGTTTTGGGTTTCAATGTGGGTTCTCACGTTTAATTCAAAGAATAGCAAAGTTGCCTTATGAATGAATATATTTTTCCCCCTCTTAACGTTTTTATTACCCACCACCAGAATAGTCTTAGAGTCTTTGTTAGGAAACGGTCATATGTTTCTTTCATCAGTTCATAAAATGCTTTTGGGATTCATCGTCGGAATGTTGAAGTCCGCAATGTTTAATATGTTGATAATACAGGGTGGCGCATGAATCGTGCTACAAACACAAAACGGAGACCAGTAGGTTTGGTTATTTAAATATGTTGCAGGAGTTTTTTTTACCCAGACGTATCCGTTTCAACAGCATTTGTTTCCAGCAAGATGAAGAAACTGCACACATAACCATACAGGGTACAGCTTGTAAAATTCCGTCAAATTTGTGACACCTGCCATCAAAATGGACAGATTTTTTAATATAAAATCTTTCTCGCCGTAAACACTAATGCGTACACTGCAGCAGCCTAAATAATTGGCCACGTTTATGATTTATAACTCTTTGTAAAATCTGAAAAAATCTATCAATTAATCATACCTTTTCTAGTATAGGATGGCGCAGAAATCATGCTACTGTCAACTGTAAATGTGACCGTTATTTAAAATAGTTTTTTTTTCACCCCGAACTGCGCCGAAAACGTATCCATTTCAACAGTATTTGGGTATAGCAAGATGGAGCAACTTCACACACACACAGACCGGTTATGGCGGAATTTAATATCCAGAAACTCCACTTTCCGCTTTCATCTGGAAGAAGTATTTACTCCTAACTATACAATCCCTCGTGTGAATCTGACGATCATTAGCGCAGTGGTCACAAATCCCATGAAAATAAGTCTATCTCTCTTAATATCCCCACAATATCCTCAAATTAGTTTTATTTATATTTAATGCTATACTTCGAATTGGATACTTTACTCGATCATGGAAGCTGTCTGATATAATAATGATCACAACACCTTGAAAGGAACTGTCACAAATTACATCCTATCGACCCATAAGTTTACTCTCTATTTTATCTAAACTGTTTGGAAAGAGTTTTCTCCAAATGTTGTACCCCCTTTTTGAAGCAAACCATGTAATACCCATGCACCAGTTCGGGTTTCGTAAGGGTCATGGAACGATAGAACAAGTACACCGTATAGTAACCCAGATCAGAAAAACATTCGAAGATCGGAAATATTGCTCAGCTTTCTTTATAGACATCTCCCAAGCCTTTGATAAAGTGTGGCATGAAAGCCTTATTCCCAAAATAGTCTCTTTTCCACCGACAAATACACACAAGCTGCTGGAGAGCTATCTAAAGGATCGATATTTTGTAGCACAATCGAAGGACTCTGTTTCAACTCAAAGAGAAGTTTCAGCAGAAGTTCCGCAGGGCAATACACTAGGTCCTATACCATCTACACCTCTGACATGCCTGTTCATTCCCTAATTCAAACCTCAACTTTCGCACTGCATTCATGAGCATTAGCACTTGCCCATTAATGGCTTCTAGACAACTGCAGTCTCATATACACACATTAGAAGCTTGGCTCGAAAAGTGGAAGATAAAAGTAAATGCCACTAAGAGTGTACAGGTTACACTCTCTCTCTTAGACAGAACAATTGCCCAGCCCTCACTATTCACGGTAGTACCATACCCGTTCATAACCAAGTCAAATATTTGGGTATTCACCTTGAACGACGTCTCACCTGGAAAAATCACATTGACTCAAAAATCGTACAATTGAAATTAAAATTGGCTCCCAGTCTACTCTCAGTTTGGAAAATAAAATCACCATCTACAAAACCATATTGAAGCCAATATGGACATACGGAATCCAGTTGTGGGGAACGGCATCGGCTTCTAACATAAATAAGCTACAGAGAAGATAATCAAGAATACTGCGCCAAATTTGTGGTGCCCTATGGTATATTAGGAATGATAACATACACAAGGATTTAAACATTCCATGTATTTCTGAGGAAATAAGAAAATTAAGCAGGTCATATATCTGTGGTCACAACCCGTAACAGCCTAACTCGAGTTAGGACACAATTGAGTTATTAGCACCATCGTATTCAGCGTATCTAAATTTATTTGCTCTAAATTTTTCATGTTTGTATCTCTTCTAGGAAGGCAATTAATCCTAAAAAACCTAATAGCTTAAGTTATTTTTCTAAATGACTGTTTTGGCATAACTGCCTAAGTCAATTTAGGATTGCAACAAATATAAACATTATTTTCTCATCATTGCCTAAATCAACTTAAGTCGGTAGTCCAAAAAAATAAAGAAACAATTTTATTTTCCTAACTTGAGTTAAGCTCTTATTCCGAATTACAATTTTGTTTTTTGATAAACATAAATTGAGTTAAGGTCTTTCTCTAAACTTAAAGTTTTTTATTTAATCTGGAATAATAGCCTAACTCAACTTGAACTTTTCGACTTTCTTTCGTTCATCAATTCATAAGAGCCTAAGTGTCTTTTTCGATAATATCTTTTGACTGCGAGAATAAACAACTATTTTTTGTAAACAACTAAGTAAAAAAATTCGTTTCCTTGGAATCTGTAGCAAAGTTTTCCAAAAAACACCTTTTCCTGATTTTCAGTGAAGATTCAAAACTTTAAACTCCTGTACTGAAAATATTGAAAAACAGACTTAGGCTGTTATGGGTTGTGACCGCAGATATATCGAAGTTGTCCCCCACTCAAACCCACTTGCTCAAGACCTTCAACATTTTCCCGGTCATTTCCCGCTAAGAAGAAAGGACACTCTAGACTTGGTCCGGTGATACAAAATTCGGCTCACCAAAAATTAGATCCGACAATGGCAGGATACTTTAGTTTAAGATAGGATTAATATTTAAATACTTATTGCAAATTTCAAAACAATGATTCAATAAAGAAAATGAATGGAAAAAAAATTTCCGCTAGCCCCCAGCCCAAGGGTTATGTAAAGCAAGAGGTGTACAAAAGGAAACGAAGGAATTTAATTGAATTGAAGCAGTCTATTAAAAAAATAATTGAGGCGATCCTGACTACAACCCCTCAGACAGCAATGAACAATTTTCTTCAAAACCAATTACTTACATAAAATACAATTCAATTTTCTATGCAATATAAGAAATAAATGAAATATATTGATTAAAAAAACAAGTTATTTAAATTTCTTGTTGTATCACAATTGGTGCGCCACCCTATATCTGCAAATTGCTTTGTGTGAAATTTACTATTAGACGTCATATGTTTATCTATATAAATATTTGCAAAAATTCATATATTCAAATGGAGTTTCAGGCAAATTGGAAACTATTCCATTGTAACCTCTTTAGAAAAGGATACAAATTTGAAGAAGAGTGTCCTAAACATGGGTAGTTTTGAGAAAAAGAAGTTAGATATCCTGTTTTTTCAGCTTTTGTTGAGTTATGGGACAATGCTATTGAGCAAGAAAAAAACAAAAATAAAAATCAAAAGTATTAAAAAAAAAATCACAAATGCAAAATGCATTTTGTTATCGGCTCTTAAAATAGGTTTAGAAATGGAAATAGAGAACAGGCACAAAAACTTATGTTTAGAAATGGGTTCAATAAACCACCACAATTTAAATTACTCTGCACTACTTTTTAGAAATTTAATTAGATTTACAACAGATACGAGTATATGAAAAACCTCATAAAAACAAAGAACTTTTACTCTTTGCTTATCGGTAACGAAATGTTGTCTTATTATTTTTGATAGCGGCTGCCGATTTCGATGACTGTCATTTCTCTAATAGATTTCTATTATTTTAACACTTGCGGATGTACACGTATTTCATTATAATCTTATCTGGTAAAGCGAATGATTAGAGGTCTTAGCGTCGAAACGACCGACCTTAACCTATTCTCAAACTTTAAATGGATAAGAATCTCACTTTTCGGGGTATAAAGGTTGTGATTGTGAAATAATGAGCCCACTAGGCCATTTATCGCTTAATCAAAACATGAACAAATAGCCAAAATGAATGCGAGCGGAACTGGCGAACCAAAGGCAATATTGAGTATCGTAACCGTACGTCTGATTCATCCCACAGCACCAAGTCTGCTTACCCAAAGTGGCCCACTGGGCACTTTATATATCTTCTCCCGTTCAATTGTCAGATAGCAATTTAACTTCATATTTTATTTAAACATAATCTCTTCCATTCCCATTTAATACCACACCAGAAACCAGACAAATCCAGAATACGATGCACTCTGTATTTTGGATTTAGACCAAATAAGTACCAACCTAATATTTATACAAGTTTGAAAGCGAAGGTTTCATTATATACTAAGACGTACTGCTCTGGCAGTTCGTTTGGATCTATTAATCGCATTTGTTGTTCTATTTCGCATTATCGCATCGCTTAGCTAAAATATCGCTATCAAAATGCTACTGAGTGCATTGACTGTTGTTCTATGTGTCGCACTGTATGTGAAGATCTGGTTCCAAAAGAATTTCAGTTATTGGACAAAGTACAAAGTGCCAAGTGCCAAGGGCAGCATGTTCAATGGCAATTTTATGGAAATCATTACCTTCAAAACGAACTTCGTTTATAATCTCAAAAGTATCTATGACGACCCAAAGTTTGAGAATGAGGCCGCAGTGGGCATTTATGGTCTCTACAAACCCGGCTTATTGATCCGTGATACCGAATTGCTTAAGGCCGTGTTCATAAAAGACTTTGACAAGTTCTGCGATCGTACGGCAATATGTGATGCTCATCATGATCCAATTGGCAGTCTGAGTCTATTTTTCGCTCCCCATTCTTATTGGAAGGATATGCGTTCAAAAATTAGTCCAGTGTTCTCATCAGCGAAAATCAAACACATGTATCCTTTGCTTCAAGCAGTAGGCAACGATCTGGAGGAGCATTTGAATGCCAAGGGTGATAAGTTTACAGAGGATATGAAGCATTTGTACGGCCGTTTTACTACAGATGCTATAAGCACGACGTTATTGGGATTCCAATCGCATGCCCTTAAGGATGCCAAGGAGCCAATTTATTTGGAAGCCGTTAAGTTAGCGAAATTTAACTTAAATCGTGCAATGTCGTTTATGTTTTTCTATTTTATACCCCAGTTTGTTAGTACTTTTCGTAGAAAGGTTTTTTATGAATCGACTTATAAATTTATGAGATCAACGCTTGATCAAGTGATTTCAAATCGCAAGCGCAGTAACCAAACGCACAATGATCTTATAGATATTTTTGTAAAACTGAAACTGCAGATGGCTGCTAAAGATGAGATCCAATCCATGGACGGCATTGTAGCCCAAGGCTGTATATTCATGGCAGGGGGTTTTGAAACCTCATCGACTGTTATAGCGACAACGCTCTTTGAACTGGCTAAACAACCAACAATTTTGACTAGATTGCGTCGGGAGATTTTGGATGCTTTCCTTGAGGGAAATGGTCAAATTTCGTATGAACGCATGAATTCAATGGTATATCTTAGAATGGTAATCGATGAGACATTGAGGTTGTACCCGGTACTACCGTTGCTTGACCGAAAATTTGTGGCTTCGGATAAAAATATGTCATATTCCCTGAGACCACATTATGAGTATGATGTGCCGGACGGCATGCCCATCTATATATCCGTGTATGCGTTACATTATGATCCAAAGGTGAGACTGCAACTAAAAACATATTTAATTTCTCAAAGGTCAATTTTATAGAAAATAGGTGTGTAAATTTATACGAGGAAATAAATTTTCGGTTGTTGTCAAAAGTGTGTCCACAGTGTTCCCTATCTGCACTATATCTACTACACAAATTAAGATTTTTCTCGAAAAAGATGAAAGTTTTGCCAAAATAAATTAGGTTACATTTGAAATATGTAAGTGATTAGAAAACGAAATACATATTTTGATACAGCTTTCGCACAAAATAAGTTCCTAATTGAAATTACTTCAGAATAATGTGCTTGGAAGTTTTTTTTCCATTCATTTTCTTTATTGGATCTTTCTTATGAAATTTACAATAAGTATTCAAATCTTAATCCTATCTTAAACAAAAGTATCCTGCCATTGCCGGATCTTATTTTTGGTGAGCCGAACTTTGTATCACCGGACCAAGTCTAGCGTGTCCTTTCTTCTTAGCCGTATATGACCGGGAAATTGTTGAAGGTTTTGAGCGAGTGGGTTTGAGTGGAAGGACAACTTCGATATATATGACCTGCTTAATTTTCTTATTTCCTCGGAAATATAAGGAATGTTTAAATCCTTGCGTATGTTATCATTCCTAATATACCATGGGGCACCACAAATTTGGCGCAGTATTCTTGATTGTCTTCTCTGTAGCTTATTTATGTTAGAAGCCGATGCCGTTCCCCACAACTGAATGCCGTATGTTCATATTGGTTTTAATATGGTTTTGTAGATGGTGATTTTCGGACACTTAGCTGAGCCTTTAGGGAGCCTTTCACCCGATGAAGCCTTATCTCATATTTTATCTTAAAAACATATTTTTTTGACAATGTGAACTATTTACTTTTTGCTTCATTTTACTAAAAAAAACGTTTTTCTAAAAAAAGTTAATTTTTTACAATCATTTATAAATTTGAACTCATTTTTTGTTTAATACATAAGTGAGAAGCGAACCCTACGCAATTAATTAATTTTGTCCAGTTAGATTTGTGATCTACCACACTGTGCGCTGGTTGGTATCTTAACATGAGCTAATTATAATATGCAGCTTTTACATTTAGAACACTTGTGACTATTCGAGAGCCACGCTACGTACGATAGAAGCATGTGGCAAATGAGTGGTGGTATCCCCAGCGTGTCCTTACAAGGCTTTGATAATAAACGGTAGATTTTGCGAATTCCTGTCGAAAAATTTAGCAAACTACTGATTTATCACACTCAAATAAATTTTATTCTTCTTTTTAATTCATATTTTAGTAAATTTTATTCTTCTTTTTCATTCCAGCACTGGCCAAATCCTAAGATATATGATCCTGAACGTTTCTCGCCGGAGAATCGCCCCAACATAAATCCCATGGCCTATTTGCCTTTTGGAAGTGGTCCACATAATTGTATCGGTTCCCGTTTGGGTTTGTTGCAAGTCAAAACTGGCCTGGTGCATATTTTCAAAAATCACTTTGTTCAAGTATGCGATCAAACAGTATTGGAGCCGGAGCTGGAACCTAAAGCATTTGTCCTGCAAACCAAGGGTGAAATACATTTGGAAATTGTCAGAGATGATATGTACAAAAATGCAATTAATAAAAAATAGGTAGACTTAGATGAACATTGACAGAGTACGTTTTATTACGTAAAAGCACACCGCTGACTGTTAACGACTAATACAATGAGCGGTAGGCAAAAGTGCTACCAAAGCGGTACGGTAGGTTATGCAATTATTATAATATTTTCACATGTGAATCAGCCTGATTTTTGTCACTACGGTATTAATAATCTGCATTGGATATAAACTCCAGCACCAATATTGCTATTTCCGAAAAATGCATTGACAAATATCAACTGGAAAGTTTGAGATTTGTGGATATTAAACTATGAACTAGAGAAATTGTATTGGAAGGAACAAATGTTGCGTGTGAACTGCGCTTTACTCTAACAGCTGTCCAGCAAATTCTAATTTTTTCCTCATAATTTCTGAAATTTGTGTAGTTGGTGGACGAAAACAGGCTGATCTATTGTTCTTTGAATGATGTGAAAACGTTTTTTTTTTTTTCAATATTACTGACATGGGGTTATTGACTTTTTGCATCGCAAATGTTTCCCCACATCGTGAGGCATCCACAAATTTGGTTGTCAACAAACTTTCCTGAAGTTTACAAAACTTTTATTCACGCAAACTTCACGGTGAAAACCAGTTTTTCATGAAAACAATCAGCAGAATACAAGTGCTGCTTATTTTCCAACTGAAAATATCACTCACAATATAAAGAAACATTTGTGTTGCAGAAACTTTACGAAAGTTGTACTGGATCAGTAGTACAGTGCAAAACAGCTTTTACACTAACGATCTTTTTTTCGTTTTTAGTGAAATAAAAAGAGTGTTTTTTGTTTTTTTTTTACAAAATCCATAATTTTTTATTTGAGTATGGCAGGCGCATAATTTTGTGGTTGACTGGCAGTGATTCAGTTGCTTCGAGATGAAAATCTCACAACAGGAGATAGGAAAAAGCTTCTTCACCCGGGCTGATATTCGTCAGGGGGCCGGCAAGTTAAATGTGAAGAAGTCAGTCGATCTTGAAGAAAGCAGAATGTGGGAGTTATGTGATGGTTGGCAACGCCATCAATAAGGTGATGCCAATACTAGGGAAACGAGAAGTTCCGAGGAAGAAAGATTGAATAAGTTTAACGTTTAACATGATGAAAAAATAAAAAAATCACAAAAAAAAGTTGAAATATACAATAAAAAAATCGTTTTGTTTGTTTTGTTTTAAATAAAACCAGTGCAATGCAAAGTTGCCACATTTAAAGGCAGGTATTTTTTTTTTTAATTTTATTTTACTTCTATCATATTTATAATTAAAAAATGTTTAATAGATTTTAATAATTACATAGGTTGAGATATAACTAAAAATGTTGCAGCAAAGGAAGACATTTTATTTTTCAAATAATAATCTTTGTCTATGAAAGAGAAAACAATTAAAGGTAAAGGATAGGATAAAACCTTTAGGAAGAGACATCACAGTTATTCTTCTAGATTCTTCAACAATCTATGATGCGATAGCCTGTTTTGAATCTCGAATTTGTCATTTATTTTGCCAATGTAAGTATGTAACATATTCTCCTTAAAACGATCATGTATGCGACGAGTTGAATACCTCATATTTAAGCCATGTACAGGGTTGCCCATATTCGACGGACCCATGTTTTAAAAAAAAAAA
>JAHXMU010000056.1:1693712-1714924 GCA_019455685.1 Philornis downsi | reverse complement strand
AAAATTTTTCGGATTTGCCATTAAATTAGTGTAGTCCTTGAATGTGAAGGCTTCTGATTTTGCAAAATTTTTCGGATTTACCATTAAATTAGTGTAGTCCTTGAATGTGAAGACTTCTGACATTGCAAAATTTTTCGAATTTACCATTAAATTAGTGTAGTATTGAAATGTGAAGGCTATTGATTTTTCAAACTTTTTCGGATTTTGCATTGTCTGGAATCCTGCGATTAACACAGTAGTTGTATAAATTTATAGTTGACACATTTCGTAGTCGCGCATTTATGTTTCATCTAACATATTCCAAATTCTAATTGGCAATTCATAGAGCTCAGGAGAAATTTAAGAAATATTTATAAAATTTTGTTCAGAAAACTTATTTCCATATGCTTGTATTTCACCTGCAGTTTTGTGTTCAAACACCTCTACAAGTATGATTGCCTGGAATTCCTCTCAAACTGACATTCGAAATTGTCATTAAATAATGGCTACCGTTCTTAGAGTCCAAATATGCAAATTCGCGAATTCTATAATATAATATAATATAATATGATAAGCCCTTCGCAACTCCATCCGTTACACAGTAATTTAGTTTTGTACGTTATTTAATAGCACATTTTATAAGTTAACTTAAGAAATTGAAATCAGCATTTTTTTCTTTCAACATTTTCAATATAAATGTATCTGTTGTTTGGATTAGATTCGACCAAGTAGAAATCTATATAAGTATACCCTAACGAATTTCCAGGAGAAATATATTATTTTCTGTCTCCAGATAAAAAAAAGGAAACCTTTTTTTCAATCAATACAATGTAAAGATTTTACATCTAACCAGACTCAATGACGTTTTATACGTTAAGATAAAAAGGACGAAGACACAGAATCACGGAGCAAAAGGTAATACGAAATTTAATCTGCAGTATCCTTTTTTTCTGTTCATTTGCAAGGACAATCGAAATATATATGCAAAATGTTGTATTTTTCTTTTGTAAAAAAAAAATTTTTTTTTTCACGTTTTTGGCAACACATTCAAATTATCTAAAGCACACTTAAGGGAAACGCAAAATGGCAATATAGTGCTGTCTGTCTGTTTTGGACTTTACGATATTTATGCAAGTGACTTTGAATAAATAAGGATGTATTCGAATACATTCTAGCTGCTGAAGCGAAGGATTCTAAAAAGTTTTTCTGCGAGAAAGAACAGTGATAATGGAAAATAATCCATATCATATTTCCTTCCTAATGTATTTATATGCTTTGGCAAACACAAGCGCATAAACAACGCTCAATTGGAATGCTTGTCTTATAGACTACACACTGTAAATGCACATCTCAGGTGTTTTTATTTCTTCAACTTCCATAAGACCAAACTGCAGCACATTTGCTCCTCCCACACGGCTCAACAAATGTTTTGCCTCAATAACATTTCTCGTCAGCGATATAAGGTTGGATATTTAGTAAATACAGTATAAGGTAAAATAAATGGAAATACGGAGAGTTGAATATGTGCCACAGGTCTAGCCTATATTGTATTGTGATATAATCTCACTCCTTCAACTATTAAGCTATAAATTATTAGTTTTATCACAACTTTTGAAATGAATTCTACATCAGGGGACCATCTCTGAAACAAATTCAAATAGAAAAATTGGTTTCAGTTTCATGCATCCAAAACAAATTTCTAAGTATTTTTTTCATACCCCTAAAATGAGACTAGAAACTATTCTGATTCAATTTATAAAACGGTTTGCTTATGTTTCTTTTGAGAATATTTAGTTAAAGACAAAAAAAAAAAAAATTATTTGCGAATCAAAATTGCATTAAATTTTGCTTCAGTTTCATACATTCAGAACAAATCTTCAAGTATTTTTTTCTTTTATACATCCTAAATATTAAACTCGAAGCTATTCTGATTCTATTTATAAAATGTTTTGCTTACGTTTCTTTTGAAAATATTTAGTTAAAGACAAAAAAAAAAAAAAAAAAAAAATTAATTTGCGAATCAGAATTGCATTAAATTTTGCTTCAGTTTCATACATTCAAAACAAATCTTCAAGTAGTTTTTTCTTTTATACATCCTAAATATTAAACTCGAAGCTATTCTGATTCTATTTATAAAATGTTTTGCTTACGTTTCTTTTGAAAATATTTAGTTAAAAAAAAATTAAATTACCCTGAAAATTTCTGAAAAACTAGTAACATGAATTCAGAAACGATCAAAAAATAACCGTTATTTTCAAGTATTTATTTATTCATCAATAACTATCTTGACCCCTTCAAAATAATCCCCCTCAGATATAATACACTTATGTCAGCTTTTTCTCCAATCATCGAAACACTTCTGAAACGCGCTTTTTTATATCGCCAACAGCTCCTGTTTCGATTTTTCTTTTATCTTCTCAATCGTAGCAAAACGCTTTCCTTTCATCGGTGTCTTCAGTTTTGGTAAAAGGAAAACTCAGCAAGGGCCAAGTCCGGTGAATACGGTGGTTGAGGCATGATTGCGGTTTTGTTTTTGGCCAAAAACTCACGCCCAAGCATCGATGTGTGAGCTGGTGCGTTATCATGGTGCAAAATCCATGATTGGTCTTTCCACAATTCTGTGCGTTTCTGACGAATTGCTTTGCGCAAATGGCGCATAACTTCAAGGCAGTATTCCTTATTGACCGTACGACTTTGTGGCGAGAATTCATGATGCACCACGCCATTGCAATCGAAGAAAACAGTGAGCAAAACCTTCAGATTTGACCGAACTTGACGTGCTTTTTTCGGTCTTGGTTCTTCTGGACGCTCTTCCATTGGGATGATTGGGCTTTGGTTTCAATGTGATAGCCATACACCCATGATTCGTCACCAGTTATGATCTTTTTGGGGAAATCTGGATCGTCTGGATTGACGACTTTCAACAGCTCCTGAGCGATGTCTATGCGACGTTGTTTTTGCTCAGAATTTAGCAATTTTGGAACAATCTTCGCTGCCGCACGTTTCATGCCTAAAACTTCCGTAAAAATTGCTTGGCATGAGCCGAACGATATGCCAACATCATCAGCAACCTCTCTAATAGTGATTCGACGATTATCCAAAATTATTTTTTTCACTGCTTCAATGTTTTCATCGGTTGTTGACATGCTCGGGCGACCAGGACGAGCATGGTCATTGACATCTTCTCGGCCTTCCTTAAACCGGTTATACCACAATTAAACTTGTGTTCTGCTCACAGTAGACTCGCCAAACGTCACAGTCAACATTTCAAATGTCAAAATCAATCATTTTATCAAAATCAATCATCGATTACTGTGACGATGACAATCTTACGTGAAATTTTTGGGAGAGACAACGTGCCAACAAGACGCACTATTTATAGGGTAGTGAATGATTTCGAAGAAAGAGGGTCTGCAGCTGATAGGGCCAAGCACGGGACACAACGTACTGCAAGATCGGCTGAAAACATAACTGCTGCTCAGCAAAGTGTTCACAACAATCCATCGACCTCAATTCGACGCCGTGCTCAGGAGTTTGGTCTTCAAAAAATAACTTTGGCCTCAATTTTGCACAAGGATTTGCATTTGTTTCCATTTAAGATTCAGTTGATACAAGAGCTTCTTCCACAAGACCATTTACGTCATCATACATATGCCAAAAGGATATTACAGCTCGCCCATGACAACCCTGATTTTTATGAAAAAAATCATAATGAGTGACGAGCCACATTTTCATTTGAGTGGATTTGTGAATAAGCAGAATAGTCGGTTCTGGGCAATGGAAAACCCTCAAATTATTCATCAGTCAATTTTGTCAGGAGGAATCATCGGAACTTACTTCTCTGAAACTGAAAACGGCGTAACGTGATGTGTTTGGAAGCTTTTTAACGCCACAACTGCATGCTTTGGGCTTGATTAACATGTGGTATCAACAAGAAGGTGCCACATCGCATACAGCCAGGATTACAATGGAATTACTGCGAGACCTCTTTCCACAACAAGTTATTTCAAGAAATGGTGATGTTGATTGGCCTCCACGGTTGACTGATTTGACTGCCGCGGACTTTTTTTGTGGGGATATCTGAAAAACAAGGTTTATGCAAAAAACCCAGAAACGTTTGAGCAACTCAAACAAAATATTCGTGATGAAATTAATGAAATAGCGCGTGAAATGTGTGAGAATGCAATGAAAAATTTGCTGAAAAAGGCTCGCATTTGTGAGGCTAACAGAGGCGGACATTTATCTGATTTTGTATTCCATACATATTTGTCGACATAAAATAAAACATTTATCAATATAAGATCCATTCTCTTTCAGTTAATCAAAAATTACTTGTGTAAACAAATAAAGTAGCATACCCTCCTGACGGACGCCCTGTATTGCTTTCAATTAACTAAGTAACAAATTGTATTAATTTACATGCATTAATGGAAAATTACTGAGAAATGTTTATTTTACTGGATGTGTATGCTGTCTTTGCATGGACGGATTTTTTACTAGGCTGCTGTTGACCAAATTCGAAATTAACCTGCTTATGGTTATAACAAATTTTGGTGTCCAATTTCTGCCTCCTAGCATAAACGATGCCGTTTCTGTGGTGCTTTCAACAGGCAGGCAGGTGAAGGAATGGACATACTTAAATCAGCATAGATTAAAAAGGCAATCAAGTAAATATGTACGTACGTTTATGGTGTCTCAAATGACTATTTTTTAGTAAAAACAAAACAGTAAACAATTTACATCCTATGGTAGTTGGTGTAGAAATAAACCCTCCTACTTATTTCATGGAAATTTGTAACTTTTACAATACTCCAAGCATTTACGTTTACGACATAGTTTAAAACAAAACAAAACAATTTTCCATAGTCTACGATAAAGTGAATTAAATAAACATTTTGAAAACTTTTGTGGCAACGACACAGCAATTTATGAAAATGTTAGTACATCAATAAAGCAAAAGATAACATAAAAACAATAAATGTAAAACAGTGGAAAAAGGACCACATCATAAGCAAAAAACAAATCTATAAAGTTGTAATAGATAATAACTTTGAGCATTTGGTTCATTATAAGTCTGTTATATGACCTTAGTAGACGTTATTGGAAAGGGTAAGCAAACAACTTTTACTCAGAAAATTTTCAGTATACAATACGAGTAGTCCAAACAAGGACACATAATATTGCCCTTTGTGAGACACTTAGGACAACACAAAAAGGTTCGTGCCGCGCTTGAAAGTTGAAGTAGATTATTACACTATATACTCGTATATACAGGGTGGCGCAATAGAACGTGCATATTAAAAAAATAGATTAAAAAATAAATACAAAAGGTATGGTTAAAATAAATCTAAGGCATTGTAGAGTAATAAATGGAGTTTATTTTTTAAAAATAACATCATCTAAATGGTGGCCCTCTCTACGACGGCACTCCTCTAACCGCAAACGAAAATTATTGAAAACTTTCTTCAGTAATACTGGTGTAATGGCTGCCATTTCACCACGGATATTGTCCTTGAGCTGAACGATGTTTCTTGGATTATTACCGTAGACTTTGTTTTGACGGTTTACGACCCCATTCATAAGGAAATGAGCCTCGTCAGAGAAAAGGATATTGTCAAAATTGGAAAATCGATTAAGCATTTCATTAGCAAATGCGAGCCTTGCTATGAAGTCAGACTCTTTCAATTCTTGTGTTAATTGCAGCTTATATGGATGCAGTTTAAGATCCAATGTTAAAATTCGTTGCAAACTTTGTCGCGATAATTGTAAGATAGACGATCTCTTGCGAGTCGACATTTGTGGATTTCCTCGTACTGACTCCATAACTCTCTCAACATTGTCTTCGGTCCTAGATGTTCTTGGGCGACCATTTGCTTGTGGTTTAAATGTTGAACCGATCTCTTCAAAACGCTTTAGCCATATTTTAATTAATTCGTCGTAGTCCATATTCAGCACAATATAGTCGCCTAGTAGCAATATATGAACGAGAGTTCTCATAAAATGCGCGACGCTTCCCGTCGAAGTGATTCATAGCGACTAAAACTCCATGAGCCCGCCAACCCAACGATGTAGGCGCCCCCCCGCCCGCGCCTTTTCTACCCGGAAAAAAATATGATGCAATATGCACGTTCTATTGCGCCACCCTGTACAAAAATTCCAGATTTTGCTCCAATATAAGGGTAGTCCCAAAACTAACCATCCTGACGTATAGATGGTGCCAGTAGTTTGAAAAAAAAATTATTTTAGTGAAATGTGGCAACCTTGTAAAATATATTTAATTTAATTTCATTTATTTATATTAAGGATTGTACTTTAAGCCTTAAGGCCGATTTGATTAAATTACAATATTACAATGTACCTTTTCCATAATTCAATAACAAATGCATTATACAACTTTACAATACTCATGTTATAAAAAAATTTGTTCATCTTAATACCAGAAAAATATGATTTTCAATATGACGATCTAATTCACTTATTAGAATATTTCACTATTATGTTTTTCGTTCTAAAATACGGAATTATAACTTTAATCGGAATTTACAGCTACTCCATGATATAACGAAAAATTTAATAGCAGACTAAATAGTAAAAATTAATAACTCCAAGTAATTCTTTTTTCAGATTTAATTAACTAAGTAATTAAGATGCTATACAAGAAAAGACTAAAAAAAAGAAAGACAAAATGATAAGTTTAGCAATAGTCATTTCCCCGTTCAGAATGAAAAGGCAAAGATGGACAGCAAACTATCTGACGGCAATGCCAAAGGACAAAAAAGGGCTCAAGCGGATGATTATATAGGTAGATGAGGAATATCATTGAAATACGCAAGAAGCCTTTTCTTGTAAATGTTTTGGAATAAAGAAAAATTTTTTAGTGTGTTTGGAAGTTTGTTAAACTGCCTGTTTTTTTAAGTTGCAAGGCGCCACGTTGTTTTGCATTTTTATTTAAACCATCAAAAGTAAAGGATCTCAGTGAATTTGTAAACATTCGTAAAAATTAGTCACCGTTATGTAATTCAATATTTGCATTTGAAAATTCTTAGTCTTAGTCTTAGACCAACCAATATTAAAGCCGAGCTGGATTCTATTCTACGTCCAAATATTAGGTAGCAGAGTTTAAACGAGGTCGTACGAGCTGCCTTACGAGCTGCTGGTCGACCAATTGATGTGCCCAAGCCAGACACAGATAAGAAAATCTACAAAATGGTATTGCACGATTGTCGGCTGAATGTGCGTGAGCTAGTTGAAAGGATGGGCATTTCAAAAAGTTCCATACACCGTATATTGATCGAAGATTTGAAGATGCGAAAGCTGTGCGAAAGATGGGTGCCGCGCTTGCTACAGCAAAAACAGCGTTGTGAAGATGTTTTAGTAAAGTGTTTGCCATGAATGAGATATAGATCCGCCACTTCACACATGAGACAAAGAAACAATCAGAAAGGAGAAACCATGAACGGCGTATATTTTGCTAATTTCCGAGGTGTGTTCAAAAATAAGGTGAAATTTCAAATTTCTCGGGCTACGTACTTTCGATTATTATTATTTTTTTTTATGTTGGTAAACTCGTATCGAAGATATGTTGACGGTTTTATCCATACAACATGTTTAATTTGTTTGTGAGAGGCATAAATAAGACAAGTGTTTTGCTCCTACAGTTTCATTAGAGAAAAAACAATATTTTCGACAGTGCATACCATACAGGCCTGACCACATCTGTAATGCTTCCAGTCGCTTTAAATTTCTTTATAACCTTGTCGATCAGTGCTTTGTACAATAGACCGATTACGACGGTCATAATGACCCTGTAATGCACGAAAAGTGCCCACGTATAAATCACCACTTTTATAATAAGTTTTTTTTTAGGTTTCCATACTGGGAAATTGCAAACCTTTCACTAAATAAATAACACTTCAAATGGCAGGTAGTTAACAGCCTTGCCAGACCGGCGTTTTTAAAATCCCTAAATGGGTAACCCGATACTAAAATCAAAGAATTTTGTTACGTATCAGATAGTTAGAGAACTTAATTCCGCGAATGAAATGGGAGTACTTTGTAACGATTCCAAATAAAAATCTGTCAATGGTTCGGCTATAACTTCTGAGCTAAAGAATGCAATAAGTTACAATTTTGCTTTTTTGGTAATACTTTTCTTCGGAGTAATTCTGAAATTTCGGAAATCGGAAATTTCTATACTTCCTCTTTCTTTTTTTGCTTCTGTACCAATTCACAGGATAACGGTCTAATTTTACTTAATATTGGGCTTCTGAGCTATTAATTTGTCCATTGTGTCAAAGTTGGCAAAATTTAATTTTTACCTACAAAATAAATAAAAAAACGTTAGGATAATTCGAGTTTCATGAAAATCATTTATGACTTTCAGGAAGTTACATTTTCTTCCTATTTAAATGAAAATGGGTTGAAGAAAGGAAATGAGATTCATATTGTCAATGTCACGAACACGATTCACCAGAAAAGTGGTTTACAAATTTGATGATGTTGAGATTATTTTTTGGAATGCCTACCCTTAATGTGCTCCGCCTCATATCAGCATATATTTAGGCATTTCATTAGATTAAAAATAAAAAGAGCAGAGTGATTAATTATCATTATATAACGTGACTGTTAACCACTGAATGTACATTTATTTATCTAACAAATGTATGTAAATCTAATACGTACAAGTTGTTTGACTACCGTCATTTGCCTTAATTTCGTTTCACAAATTCTTGCATTCACGCCCCTGATGTAATCCATATGTTTGCATCCACACGGGGCAGTTCTTAGTAAGTCGGTGGCAACCCAACCACTTGCAAATTGATTCAATTACATTATATTGCCGACTATTAAGATTAGTGTTGATTATACGTAGCATATTTCAAAGGAACTTCTTCTTATCGCATTTTACTAAGCCTTAAGGTGCTGTAGTAGTAGATATTATGCTCGCATAGAAGCGGGTGTGTGTGTGTGTGCGTGTGTGTTAGCTTAAGGCAACGATAATATGCGATAATGCTAAACACCGCAAACAGGGACGAAATTTAAGCCTTGGATATCATTCTATTAATTCGTCATATCGTGAATAAAGGCTATGTACAGAAAAGTGGAAAAAAAGAATACTCTAATTTGTATATCATTTGATACAGCAAAAACACTACAGCCAGAAGCAAGTGTTTACGACATCCAAATGTCTGTTAACCAAATGAATTTCATGACTTTTTAAGTCGATTGAACGATATCCATTTATCTGGCTGGCTATTATGAAACTTCTTCAAACTTTTCGCAGTGTAATATTTTGCCAGATCACGTCCGTAGATTGTGTATGAGTTGTATCGGTAAACTCCTTCCTGGATCTCCTATACAATTTTACCGATTTTCCGAAATACTAGTTATTCCCTGTAATTCCTAATTCGTTGACTGCAGCAATCTGTATTTTCGTCCATGATGCTGGTATGTAATTTTTGGTAATATTTAAGAAAATCGATCAGTTAATCAAACCCCACATGGTACCTCTCGTACAAATGATAACATTTAACTTATATACGACGTGTCTTCAAAAAAATATTAAATGAATTTTAATTTTTCACAAAAAATAGTTATTCTACTCTATCTCCTTCAAAGTAGTTCCCTCAGATATAATACATTTGTGCCAGCGTTTCTTTCCATTACTCGAAGCAGTTCTGATATGAACTTTTTCTCGAGCTCTCTCAACGATTCTGTTTTTATCTCCTCAATCGTCGCAAAACGCCGTCCTCTAATGGGTCTCTTCAATCTTGGGAACAGGAAAAACTCGCAGGGCGCCAAATCGGGTGAATACGGTGGCTGAGACATGATAAAGATGTTGTTTTCGGCCAAATAATCTCTCACAAGCAAAGATGAGTGAGCAGGTGCATTATCATGCTGCAAGAGTCATGCATTTTTTAACTGAATTCCGGGCGTTCCAGGAACTTCAAGGTAATACTCCTTATTTACCGTACGACCTTGTGGTAAGAACTCCTGATGCATTACGCCATGGTAATCGAAAAAAAGCGAAGACCAAAAGCTTGACATTTGATCGAACTCGGCGTGCTTTTTTTGGTCTTGGCTCTCCTGGACTCTTCCATTGGGACGATTAGGCTTTGGTTTCGATGTCAAAACCGCGTACCCACGATTCGTCACCAGTTGTGACCCTTTTAAGCAAATCTGGATCATCGTTGACGTCTTTCAACAATTGCTGAGCGATGCTCATGCAACGTTGTTTTTGGACAAAATTCAGCAATTTTGAAACGAACTTCGCTGCCACACGCTTTATGCCCAAAATTTGCGAAAAGATTGCATGGCATGAGCTAAGCGATATGCCGACATCCTTAGCAACTACTCTAATTGTGATTTGACGATTCTCCATAACAATTTTCTTCACTTTCTTAACATTTTCATCGGTTGTTGATGTGCTGGGGCGTCTAGAGCGAGCGTCGTCATTCACAAGTGAAAATTAACCTTATTTTTTGAAAACACCTCGTATGAGTTAAATTATTTAATTTGTACGGCATGTATTGGAAAGAGCGGGATTGCCCTGTTGATTTTTTCCACATCTTATGCAGCATTACAATCTAGTGCATTCACAAAATTGTAAGTTATTGCGGTAAATAAATATTTAAAAAAAACTTAAATTTTGATTAATCTGTCAATTTGTATTTGAGGTACCCGACAGGGAGTGCAAATTCAGTCGCAAACGCTTGATATATGCTAAATTTGACTGAATTCAGTGCAACCGTTGAAAGATATGAAGCTAAGAATATGTGGATTAAATCGGTCATTTGCATGGAAGTTTTCGACAGCAGCTTGGTTATTTCATAGATTTTTTTAAACAGAAATTTAAGTACGCACAGTTTACGAATTAGAAGTTTCGCGGAGAAGACATAGCTCGTTTACAGTCAAAGTTTTAAGAAATTGTTTGAATATTTACGAAAGTTATCGTGTATGCCAACCAGCAAACTAGCCGGAGAGACATAGAGCTTCATCGACTTAAAAAGTCATGAAGCGCATTTGGTTAAAAGCTACTTGATATCTTATATGCTTCCTTCGGAATGTTATCTTTTAGTCGTGTCAATTGATATACGAGTATACCTTTATAGTTTCAGGCGAAGGTACGCCTGCATATTAAACAATGGAACAGGGCGTCATGTGTGTCCTTCTGTTAGTTACCGTATTAGTTGCTTAATATAATATAATTAATATATTTGTAAATCCACATGTATTATTAAATTGCATTAAATTTAGTAAAATTCAGCACGCAACAGGATTTTTGTAAACTTAGTTTTGATAGTGAAAATGGACGGCATCGCCGCGCCCCTTATTGTATCATCTATAAACTTGGGTACCATCTAGAAAATCAGTGATTGCTTTACAATATCTAAGCAAAAGACTGAAAAAGTTTAGATGTTGCTTCTTTTATTGTGCTTTAAATTCAGACCATTTTTTGGACAAGAGCTTAGCGATTTTTTGCATCAACGTGGAAGGACATTGAGGGAAGTCAATTCACCTGACTGAAATTTCTGTTCTGGTTTCATTTGTACAGATGTGGTGATAGATTGATAGAGATGATTAATATGATGTCAAGTGGAATAGCAGGGAATCCTCTATCTAATCATTTGAATACCATTCTCATTGTAGTTGTGGAAATAAAATGTTGGACTGTATTGCGATTTATCCAACAGCGATGATCGTTAAGAGGACCAATTTTGCAGTTGGTTTCTGCCAGAACACTGAAAATGGAACTTGTAATTTGGATCATATAATTTCGCAGTCATGTTTCACACAGTCATGTGTAATTATATGCAATCAAATTGATTGTAAAGAAATTACAAGTGGCGATAAATAAAAGATGAGACTTAGTGCCAATTCAATTGTGCTTACCAGTTGAGGTCTGATTTATAAGTGATTTTTTCTCATTACAGAACTTCCGACAATAGTTAATTTTACATGTTACAATTCAGAATTCAGTTGAATTTAGTACGCATATTCACTCACTAAATGGAGTTAAGTAACCATTTCAAAGTACATTTGGGTTCAAATTTTAGCTTATTCACAACGATATCGACACAAAAGTACATTTTTATGTACTGAAAAAGGTTGATTTAAATTTAAATTAAATGGTAAATTTAAATACATATGAGTATAATCTTAAAATTATGGCTAAAGTATTGAAGTTTAGACACATTATTACTCAATAATCACGTTACGATCTATTGCTTACATAATTGTTAAGAAAACTATAGGAATTCAGGCCAACTACTGGATTTCAAACCATGACAACTTATCATTTCACAAGGCAATCGTTATGAATGAATTTCTTACCAGAAATTAAAAAAATCGTTGCTCTACCATCATATTCACCAGATATGGCTCGTTGCTGGAACTGAAGTCTTTTAGGGAAAATGCGTTTGATAAAATGTTTTGAAGACTGGATTTATTGACTGAATCTTTGAAAGGGGATACAATAAATTTAAATAAATGATACATATTTTTAGTCTTAATAAGCAACTGGAAGACTTTTTGATAATCGTATAACACTCAGCTCGCCAGCTAAAATATTATAACCTGAACTGAATTATCAATAACACGACTTGTCCCCTAATCTTTATATCTTCTGTGCCAATAGTATAAGTCTTACTTACTAGTATCGGTTTTACTGGATCGATTTTGTCCATTTGTACCGCTTATGGAGCACACTATAGAGAGTATGGGACTTCATTCCTTGATGTTAAAATGGTTAAAATCGTATTTGTCAAATGGAATAAGAAAAGTTGTTAGTAGTGGTTATGAATCTCTTATATATATGCAGGGTAGTATTTTGGGGGCTCTGTTTTTGTAATTTATTTATAAATGATATTCTTAAATTTTCTTTTATATGCAGATGACTTAAAAATACGAGTATATCACAAAATTTCTAATAATTCTGAGGCCCTAGATCTCCAGAATGATTTAGATAATCTTCTTGATTGGTGTTTCCTAACAAACTTTCATTAAATGTATCAAAATGTGTCCATATTTCATTTTTAAGGTCTCGTAATCCAACTGGTTTTCAAAATTGGTGATTACAGGCTCCTCACTGCTGAAAGTAGTTAGGTGTTGCTTTTGATGCGGCACTGACTTTTACTTCGCATATAAATTATATTATCCCTAAAGCTTATTCTATACTAGCATATATTAGAAGAAATTGTTCCGACCTTAAAAATAGCGTATACTTGCTATGTAAGATCAAAGTTGGAATATGCCTCTATTGTTTGGAGTCCCCTTTGCCAAGTTAATATACCCGTATCACGCATAGAAAGAATTCAACGGATCTTCCTGAAGTTTGCACTTTCATCAATTATCTTTTGATGATTTTGAGCCTTCTTATATTTCCGGATGCTGGTTACTGGGCTAACAGCCATTGCAATATCGCCGTATTTTTCATACCTTGTTATTTGTATTCGATATAATAGCTGGTATAATTGATTGCACTTAATTATTGTCGCATATACCGCTTTTTGTTCCGCCGAGATCACTTAGATATCATTATATATTTAATGTAAGACGCCATTCCACAAATTATGCTCCGCATAGTGCTTTGAATCGCGGATCTATTGAATTCAATATCCTAAATGGGATTGCAAGAAATGAATACCCAATTCAACACCTAGAGTTTAGTATGTCTAGAAATAACTTTAAACTGCTCCTTTTGAGATATTTAAAATAAAATAATTTAATTTTCTTGAAATATGTTACGGACGATCCCTTACATATTTAATTCGTGGGCTGTCAGATAAGCACTTCTAGTTGTCGCAACTGAAATTACAAATTTAATATATAAGTAATAGATATATTGTAATAAAACTTATACGAGTAATATGGTATGAATGAGTTTTGCCATGAATAAACCTATTTCTACTCCTGTCAAAATATTTATTATAGGCTCTAAATATCGCTATGTATTGAATTTTGTCAGAATTATCATAAATTCACTAAACCAGCTTGTATTCAAATACATTTACAAAAATCTATATTTGCATTTCATATGTCTTCATATGGGGATATCCGTCATTTGAAATTACATCGTAAAATTCAAATCAATTTTCATCCCAACATAAATCTTAACTAAGTACTTTCCTGACGAAGTAATTTTTTTACAATCTAACGACAAAAAGGAACGCAGAAATACATAACGATACTTTTTCTTATTGACAACATAATTTTTACGATTCAAATTTACTTTGATTGCGTTCATGCTTTGGTGACATGTGAATGTGACTTGCGGGGGAGTGAATCACAAATCAATCGATAAATAGATGTTAATTACAAATCCTTACGAGAATAGCACCATTATTCATTGATACTCTTTCATTTGACATATAAATTTTCCTTTGGCGTCGTAGAGAAAACATTCCCTATAATCGTTGTAACCGCATGAAAAACGACATGTCCTTTTTGTTGCTCACATATTGAGCCCTAAATTAAAACTCATTTCACTGTAATGAAATTTGATTTGATTCAATCACATGGGAATGAATTGAAGATATGTACGCATTTGTGTGTATGTAGTTAGATGTTAACGTACGAATGGTGATCAAATACAGGTGTCAAGCAGTTGCAAAGATTTGTAAGGAGCCAGCCAATTTGTGCTAACAAATTTAAATTGCCAGTTTCGCTTTTGATTCTTGTATGTAAAAGGTATTTGCATAGCAAATACTGTCATTACCATTTTTAATATTATAGCATTAATCGAATTTCAGCGGCTGCATTAGTACCCAGTAACAAATGAAAATTGCTGTGTACGAGGGCGGTCTCAAAACTAGAAGACACAAAAAAGTTGGATTTTTTTTTTATTTTTTAACATACTCTTCTTTTAGCTCGATACCCTTTTTACAGCGATATTCAATAGCTTTTATCTACCCTGTCAAACTCCTTAAAATAGCCATCAACTGCAGATTTCACCTTTTCATTACTAGCAAATGTTTTATCACCAGACCATTTTTTCAAATTTAGAAATAGAAAATAACGTGAGGGACATAAATTTGGCGTGATGAAGTAATTTGAATTTTAATTCATTAATTTCGGCCAACGCAACAGTGGATGTGTGAACTGTAAATTGTCTTGATGAAACAACACTTTATTTTTTGCCAAATGCTGCCTTTTTCACAATTTTATCACTTGAACGCTGCAACAAATAAGCATAACATTCGCCATTGATGGTTTTTCTTTTCTGAAGAACCATCAATAAAAATAATCCTATGCGCATACCAAAAAAAATAAAAAAAAAAACAGACGCCTTCTTAGGACACGATTCTCTCATTACAGTCCACTGCTTTGACTGTTGTTTTGCCCATGCTTCATCCATGGTTATAAATCGATGCAAAAATTCGGTTTTATTGCAGTGAAACATTGAGAAACTCTACTGCTCTATTGACACATTTTCACGATGCTGTTTTTGCTCTATTGAAAGCAAACGCGGCATCCATCTTGCGTACAGTTTTCTATCCTTCAAATCTTCCATCAACATATTCGGTGTGGCACTTTCTCAAATGCCTATTATTTCAACTAGTTCATGCACCTTCAGCCAACGATCATTCAATATTATTTTGTAGATTTTATTAGCCGTGTCTGGCGTGGATCCGTCAATTGGTCGATCTCTACGGTGTTTGTTCTGGCAGCTCGTACGACCTTGTTTGAACTCAGCTACCCAATATTTTACAGTCGTTATTAAAGGAACAGACTCCCCCAGAATAGAATATAGCTCGGCTTTAATATTGATTGAACTAAGACCTTTCAAAGGTAAATACTGAATTACATAACGGTAGCCAATTTTTTCACTGAGATTGTTTACATTTGATGGCTTAAATAAAAATACTAACAACGTGGCGCCTTGAAATTTTAAACACATGTTTTATAAAGTTCCCATTATCCACCAAAATTGTTTTTTTTTTCAAACTACTGGCACCATCTATACGTCAGGTTGGCTAGTTTTGGGATTGCCCTCGTATATAAAAGTTTGACGTACTGAACTGTTCTTAAATGA
The DNA here is from genome assembly GCA_019455685.1 of Philornis downsi. Classification (NCBI taxonomy): domain Eukaryota; kingdom Metazoa; phylum Arthropoda; class Insecta; order Diptera; family Muscidae; genus Philornis; species Philornis downsi. Next base: position 1,698,912 of record JAHXMU010000056.1, on the reverse strand, counting down.
TATATGTAAAATGCAAATGTCAGGTTGTAGATCCGTCACATTTGTTCTGATGATTTAATTTGGAACTTTGAATTTTGGAAACCTTTGAAGGTTTTGTCGAAGAATTTAGGTTCTTAGTGGGATGCGTATACTTACGAGGGAGTTTCGTACTGGAGGAGAGGAAAAGAACACGGTTAACTTACATTATTTCGGGTTTTATTCGTGTGTTGAGAACGGCTGGTGAAGTGGTCCGGTTGGCGGCTGGCGGAAAAAGAGAACAAGTATCTCGCTGATTTCAACCAGGAGACCTGCGTACAACAAAATATTAGTTTTTATAGTTACATGGTTGTTTGAAGGGGCCTTTACACAAACAAATAAATAGTTAAATTTTACAATTTACAATATTTACAAATTGTTTGATACCAGCAATTCAATGTAATTCAATTTAATTCAGTGTAATTTGACATAATGCAATTTTGATTGGAAACAATACAATTTAAATAAATGCAATTCAATTCAATTTTTAAAAAAATTTAGTTAAATTCATAATTCATATTTACTTTATAAAATTAATTTTTCAATTCAATTCATTGGAAGGAGTAAATGTGTCAACGATATGTATAATATAAGCTGTTGCCTGTACTCCGATTTTTGTAAATAGAATCTACAATACCGAAGCCAAAAGATTACGAACCGGTCTTTTTGTTAGAATTAGTAACAGATTTCCGAATAACCGATTAGCTTTGGTTAGGCGGTTTTTTGAGGAGTTAGAAAATTGTTGTGTCAAAAGAAATAACATTTACATTTCATGAAAATATCAGGAATTTGACATTAATCTGATCGATTTAATAAATTTTATGACCCTAAATCAATAGTTTTTCAAGTGGCCATGGCTACAGAATATAACACAGATAGATTTTGACCATTGTCTGCGATTTGGCTAACATTTTTAAGTTGATGTATAATAATTTTTTTGATAATAATAAAATTGCTTTTGGAAGAATCCAACTTATGTAGTCATATATTTAAACGATTTCTGAAAAACTTTAGCCTCTCAAAAATTATTTTCATATCGAATATAAAGTCAATTTAAACATTAGTAAAAAATAGGCTGTTACGATTCGAATTCAATTATTTTGAGTTTGTTGAAAATATACCCTAAAAGCTAGTTTCCTGGTGAAAATTAGTGACGACATTCCAGCAAACCTAAAGCCATAATTTTTGACTGTCCTTATTGGATATCCACAAAATTTCTTTAGAACCGCCTACATATTGCAAGTGAGACCACAACATTTATTTATTAATTGATATTCAATAATTATCGTATTTTAAATACTGAATTTTTAAAAGAGCGACAGATTTTGACAATCATCTTCCAAAATTAATGTCAAATTGGGTAAAATATTGTGTCTTGCATTCGTCTACCTCTATAATAGTTGATTTTTTCGGCTTGACATATCTTATTGAAATTATGCCAATTTATACACGAGGTGTGTTCGCAAAATAAGGTGAATTTTCATTTTTCTCAAAAAATATTTATTTATTCATCAATTTCTGTTTTATCTCCTTCAAAGTAGTCCGCCTCAGATATAATACACTTGTGCCAGCGTTTTTTTCCAATCCTGGAAGCAGTTCTGATAAGCACTTTTTGGTATGTCCTTGAGTTCTCTCAGCGATTCGGTTTTTATCTTCTCAATCTTCGCAAAACGCCGTCCTTTCATGGGTCTCTTCAATCTTGGGAACAGGAAAAAGTCGCAGAGGGCGAATACGGTGGCTGAGGCATGACAGTGGTGTTTTTTTTTTGCCCAAATAATCTCTCACAAGCAAAGATGAGCGAGCAGATGCATTATCATGAAGCAAAAGCCATGTATTTTTTTGCACAATTTCGGGCGTTTTTTTCATATTGCTTCACGCAAACGGCGCATAACTTTAAGGTAATACCCCTTACTTACCGTACGACCTTGTGGTAAGAACTCCTGATGCACTACGCCATGGTAATCGAAGAAAACAGTGAACAAAACCTTAACATTTGATCGAACATGGCTTGCTTTTTTGGTCTTGGCTGTCCTGGATTCTTCGATTTGGACGATTGGGGGGCTTTGGTTTGGATGTCATAACCATATACCTATGATTCGTCCCCAGTTATTGCCCTTTTAACCAAATCTGGATCATCGTTGACGTCTTTCAACAATTCCTGAGCGATGCTCATGTGACGTTGTTTTTGGTCAAAATTCAGCAATTTTGGAACGAACTTTGCTGCCACACGCTTCATGCCCATAATGGCATGAGCCAACCGATATGTCGATATCCTTAGCAACTTCTTTCGACGATTCGACGATTCTCCATAACAATTTTCTTCACTTTCTTAACATTTTCATCGGTTGTTGATGTGCTGGGGCGTCCAGAGCGAGCGTCGTCATTCACACCTTCTCGTCCTTCTGTGAAAAGCTTGTACCACTTGTAACCGTTTTTTTTTTTTTTTTTGACTCAGAGTACTCTCACCGTATGTCACTGCCAACATTTCAAGTGTTTTTGAGCACTTAATTCCATGTTTTACACAAAATTTGATGCAACTTCTTTGATCCATTTTTTTCGATAACAGAAAATCGCCAAACACGTCAAACACTTGTCATTTTTATGCCTGTGTTTACCAGCCAACCAACCAGACCGACTAATGTCGCTCGATCATCTTAAAAAGCCATGAAACACATTTGGTCGAAAGGCAGTTTTTTTGCTTAAAATGCTCGCTTTTATGGGTTACTTCTTTGCAAAATCAAATGACACACATCTTTATTCCTTTGAATCTTGAAGATGCAAATATTTGTGAAATCCTGATATCGGCTGCATCTCATTTATATGGACTGAATTTGTAATTTATTTAAACTCATTTGTATAATGGTTGCTTAGCCTACAGAACGCTGATTATCTATAGATTAATATGATATGAAGATAAACACATGTTATTGCTAGAATATTTATTCTCTTGCACACTTTGTGGTTTCAGTGTTTGAGACATACTTATGGCAGTTTGCAATGAATGCCATAACTTGTAGTTTTACACAAGAATATTAAATGCAATTGTAATGAGGATATTTAAAGCTCTAAAGCTTAATCTCTTACATTCCTTTCGGATATGTATAAATAAGGAATTCCCAGCCCACAAACCGGATATTATGAAGATTAGTTATTACACAATGATGTCCTATTAAAATTTTAGGAGACAGGATATTTGGAAATGTTTAACATTTTTGAGTAGAGGAAACAGTTTTGATAGACTTTAATTGGATTTCTTCAAAATTGTATACTTTAATTAGTATTTGGAGGTGTAGTGCGAATAATTTTTGTTGCAGACACAAACAAAAGGAAAAAAATCACATTGTAACACTCAAATATTTACTGATATGCATACACGTATTGCAGAATAATTAAGAATCTATTTTTATCTTCTATCTGAAATTTCTGTGTGACTGGCCGATCTATTGGAAATAGAACAAACAAACCATCATCTACTACCCACCGCTTGCCCATTAAAGACTTCCTTTTAATATTTTTCATAAAACTTTGTTCTCACAAAGATAATGAGTTATTCATGAGTCGCATCCATAACTCATATGTATGAGCCATCACTCATTTCGTATGAGTAATTTTCATGCGGCTCCGCTCATTTCTCACTACTATGGCTCCAAACGTTCGTCATTACTCACCGACTGTGGCTTATGAGTAGAGGCTGTCGCTCACGGCACAAGAACGGTGAGCAACGGCGCTGACTCATTTCTCATATCTGTGACTCATTATTGTGGGCCTCGAGCTGTCCGTTGTCCGCCGTACACATGAGTAGCATTCGCTGAGTAACAGACATTCATGAATAAGCCAATACGAACTCTGCCCATATCTAATTTCGGGCACACAAGGAAATTTGGTTTTTATAGCATACACCATGGCCGCATACAGTTAGGATAGAGCCACAGCATCATGCGCTACTCCGGGAAAATTATGTGGCCTATGCGCAGTATTTTTTCATGTTCGAATTATTTACGACTTTACTGTTTTAAATGCTCAGGTAGCGGGCATTTGAGTTCTTTGGAGTTTGAGTTATTTAAAATAATTAATTTCGACACTGAGATACTGGGCGGCACTGAGATTACACTTAACAGTATAAAAATCATTTCCAGAATATGGCTATCCTTTAGATGTTTCCTCATACCCTCATCCGAAGGAATAAAGTTAGATATCATTTGAAGCGGCTAAAAGATAAAACCTAGAAGACGTACCAAATGTGTTTGATAGCTTTTCAAGTTCATTGAATGAGGTCCGTCTGGGCGTTCCATCCGTCTGGTAGATTCGGTAACTGTCGTATACCTTTATGAAACTTTTTGAAAACTGGCATAGCCTGATATTTAGCCATGTCGTAGCTGGAGATTGTAAATTTGCTATAATGAACTACACCTTCTGGCAGCTCCAATACAAATGTCCCATTTAACCCATCCCATCTTTTATTTAGTCACTAAATTTTTACAAATATAACACACGTTAGGCGTTTGCTAAGTGGCCGTTTCATAATAAAAGTGGTATGCATTGCCACACGTCGTACGTATTGCCAGATTTCATGGAATTAAAGTTTTTCTCTGTAATTTACAGTTTGTAGGGTGCAGCAGCTTAGACTTTTGTCCACTATACTGATACACAGTAAATGATAAGACTTGAGAAGGAGGGGTATGGAACCCTTTTAGCACCTCCCCAATTCAACCTTTAGTTAGGAGTACTTCATATTTTTTAATTTATCGTATTGATTTCTGTTAAATTTGGCACACATTGTAAATTTAGTGAACTAAGTTCTGAGAATGAAAACAGGGGCTACAAGCCCTCTGGTGCCTCTCATACCAAATGGCCGATTTATAGAAATGTAATTTTTCCGCTTTGATCGGTGATGTATAGACTACAGGTATTTAAATTTTTGTCCACAGTATTGCAATGCAATGCTTCGTAAAATTTTAAAAAATCAACCAGAAAACTAAACCCCCTGTGCCAACTTCCATACATAATTTAACTCACATATTCCTTAATTGACATACGGGAAGAATGTGAGTTCCAAGTTAGTAAACGTTCGCTAATTAAAAGCGATGAGCAATGCAAGAACAGCTAATACAGGGTTGCCCATATTCGACGGACCCATGTTTTTAAAAAAAAAATCAAAGAAAAAAATAAAAATTTGGCGGTTGGC
>JAHXMU010000056.1:1665568-1693312 GCA_019455685.1 Philornis downsi | reverse complement strand
GTTATGGCGTTGCCAGATGGGTCCGTCGAATATGGGCAACCCTGTACTTATATATCTGCTAGGAACCGCCTCGATTTTAGGCGTGAGTACCACTAGTTGATAAACTAGTGAAAGCTGAATTAAATATTTATAATAAAACCAAAACTAGCTAACCTATCAAAGAAGACAGAAAAAAATTGGGAGACATTTTCTTTATTTTTCAATACAATCTCCTTTTAGCTCGACACATTTTCTACAGCGATATTCAATAGCTTTTATACGCTGTTTGTTTGCGGCCTTTTTTTTCTATAATTTCATTACCTAAATGCGGCAATAAATTTACATAATATTCGCCATTGATGGTTTTTCCTTTCTGAAGATAATCAATAAAAATAATCCCCTGCGCATCCCAACTTCTTCTTATTCTTAGGTGGCGACTGGAATATGTCTACTCCATCTCCATCTCCAAAATAATTCATAACGCTTCGATCTTCTGCGCTTCTCCTCCAATTCGTTACACCAAGTTTCGATCCCAACAGGAAGCTGAAAACAGACGTCAAGACCTTATCTGTTGATGAAACCTTCTTCTCCTTCTTTGGACTCGATTTTCCCTTTCTTTGGCTGTTGCTTTGTCTCAGGTGTGAGGTGGTAGACCCATGTCGCATCCATGGCTATAAACCCCACTACTCTGTTGAAACGTCTTCACGACGCTGTTTTTGCTGTATTGAAAGCAAGCGCGGCACCCATCTTGCGTACAACTTTCTCGTCTTCAAATGTTTGGTTTATATACGATGTGTATCACTTTTTGAAACGCCTGTTGTTGTAGTTAGCTCACGCATCTTCAGCCGACGATCATCCAACACTATTTTGTGGATTTTCTTAACTGTACCTGGTGTGGACGCTCCAATTGCTCGACCACTATTCGCATTCGTTTTGGCTGCTAGTACGGCCATGTTTAAACTCTGCTACTCAAAATTCCGCAGTCGTGAACGAAGGAACAGACTCCCTCTGAGTAAAATCTACCTTGGCTTTAATATAGGTTGAACGCAGACCTTTCAAATGGAAATATTGAATTACATAACGGAGATCACTTTTTTTCCATATTTACAAATTCACTGAGATCGTTTACTTTTGATGACTCAAATTACAATACTAAACCGTGTGGCGCCTTGAAACCTCAAACATATGTTTTAAAAGGTTAAAACTGTTCACCAAAATTGTTTTGTTTCAACCTAATGGCACCATCTATACGTCAGGTCGACTAGTTTTTGACATAAAGCGCCACTAGTGATCATTGTGTAAATGCACACTTTCTGTATTTGAACGATTCTTTAGATAAGATTATCTAGAAGAAGGTAAACGATTTGAAATTAAATTGTTGATGAGGAAATGGGAACAAGTTGTGACGTTTTGGAATTTTGAAAAATTTTCGATGATATATCGTTTTTGAGATAGTTAATAAAGTCCCGCAATGATCAAATATGTAATTATAAAGTCTGGTAAAATTTTAGGAAAGATAAATTGTATCTAATGGAAAATTACATTAATTATTTCCTGAAATCATTTTGGTTATTGGAACTTGCTTTGATTAACGAAGACTAAAAATTTCTTCAAGTGATACATTTCTTATCATGTCTATTCCATTTCATTTACTTTTTTCAGCTTTTAGTTCAAAACATTAAAAACAAAAACTGAGAATTTGCGAATAAAATAGATTTCTATCACTCTCTTGTGGATTAATTTTCTCATCACTTGATGGTATCAGATAGCTTAAATAATATGTTACCAATTAAAAATAATACAACATATCTACATGTTTACCTATAAGAGTTTTTCAAATTTCTCATTTTCTTAATTATTGTATGGAAAAGAGCATAACGATTATATTACTGAAAATAAATAATTGTGCTAAACTTCTGCCTGCGTGCTTGTCCAACCTACCAAAATCTACCTTTGTCAACTAGACTCCAAACCAACTTTTCGAATTATGTTTTATTCGTTGTTTCCGTTTTCAAATGTTCAATTTAAATCATTTTCATTTCTCTTTGTTTTGTTTTTTTTTTCTCTATATTTGGGAAAAGAAAGAATCAGTTTCTGGAATCAATAAAATGTTTCCTAATGATTTCACAGAAGACAGACCGTAGTGGGAAATCCCAATATTATGCCTCACGTCCTTTCCGTTTGCATGAATGTTGATTTGTGCTAGGGATTGCAATTTCCCAAATATTCTTATTAACTGGGGAGACAGGAAAATTGTTCAAATTTCCGGAATTTAGAGAATTAGCGGAAGAAACAAATTTCGATTTTTCCTGACAATTACGAGTACACTTTTACCCGAAAAAAGGAAACATCCAGACGAAAGTGTTTAAAGTACCAAGTACATATACACTTTGATCAAACGTGTTTTATGGCATTTAAGACGAGCGACTTATGTATGTCCGTCTGTCTAGCTACTGACTGGTTGGCAGCCTGGTGGAAACGGCTCAGTAAAAAAAGTGAAAGTGATTGCAAAAAAACAGTATTTTCGTTGCTTCCACGAAGGCTATTTGAGCATATTTCTACTTCTTAGGAAGCTCTCTTTAGTCACACCAAAGGGACTGATGAAAGTGAGGCTTTATAGCCGACAATCGTTGTAAGCATAATAAATATTTTTAGCACTTTATTCTTTTGTTTCTAATGCAGAACCTTAAAATTATTTATCAAATGTTTAAAATTGTTGTTCGCTAATAACTTATATAGTTATGTAAATTCCTATTAAAAGGAAAAAATTGTCGTGAAAAATTGTGTAGACAGTTTTCATTGCTTTAAAGGGTCCGCTGAAATGTCGATAAAAACGTGTGAAAAATAACAGCATCCATCTTATGACAAACCCATTTAAAATTTATTGGTGATTGTCCAATTTTTTACCATTTCCAGATGACGATCAACGGATCTTTTTAACATTCAAGGATGATATTTTTTACTGGGGATAACAAAAAATCTAACATCTTTGGCAGAATGTAACCAGAGATCACAAATAAGCCACATCAATCAGGTTTTTATAGTGTCTCAAACATACATTTACTGTTTTATATTCCTCTGTCAAATTTTCCACCGAAAAAGTGGACCCTGGGCCATAATGCTTTGATTCTTTTCATGCACTTGGCCTAGTTATGTTCTCAGGTTCATAAATTTTATTTAATTCCACTGCATTCATTCAAAAGCTGAACCTGAAAATGAAAGTGAACTGAAATTCCATAATATAATATGTCCTCTAGTATAATATGTCCCAAGTAATTTCGATTTTTGTCCATTGTAATGCTTTATAACTCTTAGCAAATCCTGAAAAAATCGACCATGTAATCACGCCCTCTCTAAAGCCTCTCGTAAAAATAGCAGATTTGACTCATATATTTTTAGGATAATATTTTGCATTCAACTGTATTAAATACAGTTAAGTTTGATAAGCGTCAAGAGTGTGGGAATTTTAGTTTCAAGAATAAAGGCAGACTGCATTATTAAACCCCAAGTACTTCCTGATTTACTGAAATGCAAACTTCCCTTGTGGACTCTATTGGTAGACTGCTGTAATCTGATACTTAATCCACTAAATCTCTTCAAAATTAAAAAAAATGTAGGGTTTTGATACCTTCAGAATAAATTACTAAAATTAACCCATTTTTCGTTTACTTGTACAACATACTCGATTCTGCCTCATTTTCTACACTTAATTTGTTTTAGGACTGGAGCTGGAATAGCTAACCATGTTTGTTGCTGTTAAGTTCAAAAATCGGTTCCTATACTTTAATTTAGAATTTATATAGTCTAAAACTATGGCAGTCTTATTGTTATGTCGAGCATAATATAATTTTTTACCTGCTAAAACGGCTGTAGAATCGAAAGTACTGGGAATATCCTTCCAAAAATTTGAAAATGAAAGCCTATGCTTTTGAAATATTGGAAAACGGAAAATCTCGTGATGCGAACTCTACTGAGTATGTACGAAAAAGATTCTATCTATCTATATGCGTGCTTATGTATGAATTATAATACTCAGAACACAGCTGTAAAATATGTAACCTTCATTTGGTTTCATTATTATTATTATTTAGTTTGTTATGGTTGATCTAATACTTCTCCCCTATGTTAATGTGTGTTGGGTATGTATGCACACTGTTTTCTTTTTTTTTTTTTTTGGGTAACCATGATTTTGTATGAGTGTATAGAATTTCCTTTTTTTCCTACATGTATTTATTTTGAAATGGTTGAGTGGTTTTCTAAATGATTTCCTTGTGTGGATTTCATTTTCGGTTGTACGTTAGATTTTCGTTGTTTTTTTCAGTAAATCTCACAACATTGAATTCATGTGTGGTCTATAAAGATGCAGGGCTAGACGGGTGTAGGATCTGCAACTAAATACAAAAGTTTTATAGCCGTATTTGGAAACTAGACCACAGTTTTTTTGTATGCATACATAAAAATAATCGAATTCAAAGAGTTAGTTTAACGTTCCGTTCTTCTCCAAAAGAAGATTTCTTTTTAACTTAAACGAAACCAACCATTCATCATCCACCGCTTGATTTTGCTAACAATGCATAGTGTGTTATACACTTCTCAAAAACCTGTCGAAAGAACAGTGATTCCATTGGCTTCTAGAATACACCCTTAATGAAAGCTGCAATTTCTTTGACATATCCTGAATCAGTCAACATGATAACTGCGAATCATTTGCACGCGGTATAACTTACTATGGTGCTTTGCCTTTACTATCTGGTAAATAAAGAAAAACTAAATTAAGGAAAAGTGAAACAATATTACCGATTGCGAGCACTGCCATAGAAAATGGGTTCGTTCGGTCAACCGAATTTTTTGCTAACTGAATTTATACAGATCTATGTTGTGGATATCAATAAATTCATTCCCTAGTATTGAAAGTTCTGTGGATCCACTGAATGTATTAAGTTACAGTCACAGCCATAATAAATATTGGAGGACTTTTCCCATTTTCGGTGCAGACTATCAAATTATTCACTTCCAGCATTTGATTCTATAACAAAAATAACTGTTGTGACAACAGAAATGACAGCTGCAAATAAATTTGCGTAATCTTCGCCGTTGATGGTCTTTCCTTTCTGAAGGTAATCAATAAAAATAATCCCATGCGTATTACAAAAAACAGACGCCATGACCCTGCCTGCAATCAGAACCGTCTCGGCTTTCTTTAGACGCGATTCTCCCATTCCAGTCCACTGCTTTGACTTTTGTCTCAGGTGTGAAATGGTGGACCCATGTCTCATCCATGGTTATAAATCGACGCAAAACTTCGGCTTTATTGCGGTGAAGCATCGCCAAGAATTGTATTGAAACAACTTCACGATGTTGTTTTTGCTCTATTGAAAGCAAGCGCGGCAGCCATTTTGCGCATAGCTTTCTCATCTTCAAATTTTCGTACTTTTGAAATGTCTATCATTTCATCTAGGTCACGCACCTTCTGCCGACGATCATCCAATACCATTTTGTGGATTTTCTTAACCATGTCTGGCGTGGACACCTCAATTGGTCGACCAGTAAGGTATTCGCCCTGGCAGTTCATGTGTTTAAACTCTGCTACCCAATATTTTACATTGGTAAATGGTGGAGCAGACTTCCCCAGAGTAGAATCTACTTCGGCTTTAATATTGATTGAACTGAGACCTTTCAAATGGAAATATTGAATTACATAACAGTGGCAAATGTTTCAATGTTTACAAATTCACTGAGAAAGTTTACTTTTGATGGCTCAAATAAAAATTATAAACGACTTTGGCGCCTTGGAACTTAAAACATATGTTTTGTAATGTTGCCACATTTCACGAAAATATTTTTTTTTTTTTCAAACTACTGGCACCATTTATATGTCAGGCCGGCTAGTAATTGTCACGTCAAGGAAAGGCTTTAGTATGAATGTAAAGCTACTTTAGTTGAGAAATTATTGTGCAAAAATAAACCAAAGGAATGTGATCGATGCATTGGCCCGTTAAAGCAACTCTCAATCAATTTAAAAAGTCAATGAAAACTTAGACACTTACTTGTGGAAGCCGTAAGGTATATATCGTATATTCGACCGTAATTAAATGTCACCGCTCCTATTGTGGTTCGATATTAATATGCAACAACACGTTATAACAATATACTAAGTACTAGAAAGAGGCATTTCCGCCATGTCCATTTGTATAGCACCACAATGTCATATTATTCATGTTATTGTCGACAGCAACTTTTGCTTTACACCTGTTAGCTTTACACTTGTCAACTGTTTTTCTAATAACGAATACAGTAATACAAAATGTAAGACATAGTTTTGTGCTTATTAATCAGTATTTTAATTTCTAATTTACATCTATAATGGGAAATATTGGTTAAAAATAGTCAAACTGCAAAAGGCTATAAGAAATTTTGCTCTTAAGTTTACAAAACCGTTTGAAATATTTGCTTCCACTGTAGCATTGGGGATTGCAGTCTATATCATTTCAATTCATTTTGCAGAAAATAGGCTGACGGTCGATTTGTGCAAATAAAAAACCATCAGGGGTCCAACTCTTACAACAATTCTTGGTGATATTGTTGGTATTTTAAATATTAAGCGCTCACTTTTCAAACACTTATAAAATCTTTAAGTGCACCCTCGTCATATTCAGCTCAAACTGAGAATGTTCCTTATCATAAGAGCATTAAGCATTTACTTCCTCCCCTTCACACTGTGATTGTTTATTTTCCTATTTGATATCTTAAGGATATTCATCTTGTAAAAAGTTAAGTATAGTTCAGGCTTCCTACTTAATGTTGTTTTTGCGGTTCGCAGCAATATTGTTGTTTTTGATGTTGTCGCCGTCAACTTAGCCGGCATGCGGTTAGGAGTTATGCGACTTGCGTCTGTCCAACGACTTTCATTCCAACGTAAGGGAAAAGTTTATCGCCACATTGTTGGATAACATTAAATAGCGATTACTTCATGTTGACATTATGAAGGTCTATAATTTTGACATTTGAGAAAAGTAGACTTACTTTCCTCAGTGGTGTTGTAACTTTGTTGCCATAATTAATCTTAATTACAGTGCGGATTTGTTGAATATTAGCTATTTGATCTTACTAAAGAATTAAGATAATAGAAGTGTTGTCAGTATGTATGTCCTATAATAAGCAACGCAATAATCTGAACGTGCTAATTATCATAATAGGTTGTAGAATTGCCAAATATAGTGTAAGGTTATCCAACTTTCGGTTTCAAAACTAAAGTTAAACAAAATACACATGAGGCTATGATTTCGTTGAACTTTTTATTGCATCATAATGCTTAAGCCTTGCCTTTATACACACAAACACATTGTCATTTAAATGAGAGCCTCTGAATTGGTTGCAGCAGTAGATCCTTTTGAGGTAGTTTTGAAACACTTTTGCGCACATTTCGGGTGGTAGCTCAGCGATAACTTAACGAATGTTGCCTATAAAATGTTCTAATGTTTGGGGATTATCCACCTGGCCGCACAAAAAAAGTCTAACGGCGTCAAATCACAAGATCTTGGTGACCAGTTGAGGTCTCCAAAACATGAAATTACGCTTTCTGGAAACTTCTCATGCAATAAACCAAAATTGATCATGTTATGTGGCTCATGGTACCGTCTTGTTGAAACCACATATCGTCCAGTTCATAATCTTCAATTGCTGGCAAAAAAAGACCGACTATTATACGACCATAGCGCTTTGAATTGACGGTAACTTCCAGCGTCATTGACACCTCCAAACCATTATGCACACCAAACAGTCACTTTTTCGGGATGAAATGATAATGCGATTAATGCCGTTTGACATTTTTGTGGGGCTACGTGAACGACAGTGTTTACGACGATAATCCTTAAATGTTGGAGTATTTGAAAAGCAACATTCGTCAATTTGTTGCGAAGATATCGCCTGAAATGTGTGAAAAAGTGATCGAAAACTACCTCAAAAGGATCCACTGCTGCAACCAATCTAGACGGGTCATTTAAATGGCATTGTATTTCATACATAATGGCAAGTCCGAGCGTATAATGAAATAAAAGTTTCATCGAAATCATAGCTTTATGTGTATTTTATTTAACTTTACTTTTGAAACCGAAAAATGGGTAAGCCACAAGTTCTAAATTTATATACGATTTAGCACGATGTTTTGTTCTAGTTTAGTGTTTTCAGTAGCTATGTAAAAACTGTTTGTGCTTGAATATAGTTGAATGTAGAAATTCAGCTACCGTTGTTTTCAATTTGTGCTGGCAATTGGAAAATTGACGATGTCATCACCGAGAAAAATTTCCGATCGGCTTGAAAGTTTGGCCTAACCATGAATTTATGCCCGTTGCGAAAATTTACAACAAACTACGTCCGTGTTTCCCCTTTTCCGCGCTACCAGTTCTGAATTTTGCAATTATTGCTCCTGCGTTAGTTATGGTCAAATTTAAGGGTATTATATATACGATTTACATAATTACAACATACCGACTCGCAAATAATTCCATAAATTTTCAAATCGCATAGTGATGAAGAAAGTATTTTAAGGGAATTTCGGAAATGGGTAACAGATTTTGAGGCGATTCTAAATTAAAATTCTGACTATAATTTTCGACAGTATTCCAAATTTCTTGCTATATAAAAAGCGATTCCAAATTAAAATTCTGGCTATAATCTTCGACAGTGTTCCAAATTTCTTCCTGTATCAAAAGCACTTCTTGTATCGTATTTGTGGCACCATTTTTGTTTTTTTAGGCTAAGTACTTTTTCAGTAATAGGAAACTTCTGTTTTGAAACACAATTTTTAAATATTGTACTGTTTCACACATTACCGCGTACGCTTGAAAACGTAAAGTAATACCATATAATTTATTATGTCTCGACTTATTAATTTCACTTCATTTTATTTTCATACAATAACTGCTTAATTATTCAAAATAAAAATTATATCTGGAATATTCGCAATTGGTGCTCTTTAGTTTAGGGCGCTGAATAGTCTATGAATTTGATTATGAGTTGTAGCCTGGCGTCCTTGAACGTGCTACAGCCTATGAAAATCACAATTCATTGGAGCACATGCATCACGCACAAACTACTAATTAAGCATTCTTCACGCAAAGATTTTTATGTTCATCTCCCGTCGCACAGTGTCTCGTCGTATGTACAAAAAATAAAAATAAATAAAATAAAAATGAAAGAAGAAAGTGGAAATTTATATGGTTAGGTTAGGCCAAATTAGTTTATTCATGTATATATATATATAAAATATGTATAAAATAAATAACATATACATATATATATATATATATATATGTAATACATATTATAAAAAAGTATACGTATTATATACACTCGTATATTATATATTATATACATATATACAAGGTAAGGTAAGGTATATATATATATAAGGTGATTTTTTAAGAATTACGTTTTTCAAGTTGGCAACACCGGTTGGCAATGGCGTCCAAACGTCATTTGTCAAAGTGAAAAGTGTACAGTATACTCTGCCTTTTTATCATGGAATGACGAATGACCTACCACAATGTGTAATTTTTGGTGAATGGACCTTACAAAAGCTCAATGAAAATCCGCTGTTTTATCGAAAAATTGTGTTCAGCGATGAGGCTCATTTCTTGATGAACGGATGCGTACACAAGCAAAACTGTCGCCTCTGGAGTGATGAACAGCCACTTGCCATACATGAAACACCAATACATCCCGAAAAGACGACAGTCTGATGTGGTTTATGGGCTGGTGGCATCATCGGTCCATTTTTCTTCAAAGACGACCGTAGAAGAAACGTTACCGTCAACGGCGAAAGATATCGAACCATGATACGCGATTTTTTTTCGCCCCAATTAATGCTGAGTTGAACTTGGTTGACATGTGGTTCCATCAGGATGGTGCAACATGCCACACTGCTCGTGAAACAATGGGTATGTTGAGGGATGAATTTGGTGAGCAGCTTATCTCGCGAGTTGGCCCCTAAGATCTTGCGATTTAACGCCTCTTGATTATTTCTTATGAGGTTATGTCAAGTCGTTAGTCTATGTGGACCAGCCGAACACTATTGAAGCCTAACAGGATAAGTGTGAAACAGGATAACTGACGAAAATTTGGACCTTCCGAATGGACACTTTTAGACGGAGCCGCGGACAATATTTACATGAAATTGTCTTTAAAAATTAAATGGCAAAAACTAATTTATCGATTCCAATAAAAAATTTTAGTATATTATGCAAGTTTGAGTATTTTAATCGATTTTTAGAAAAATTCGATTAAAAAATCACCCTATAATAAATATAGATTATAAAATTTTTAAAGCAACATTTTGAGGGCAAATCATTTCAAATTCAAACTTTTCCGTTACTGCAAAAGTGCGATTGGTGGTTAGTAAATTGCTTGATTCCAGTCAAAAGATATTCTGAATGAATTAAAGCATGACAAAAATGGTAAAACTGTAACTTTCAGAAGTCTTCAATGTGTAAAATGTAGGGAGACTACAGATATTTGCCAAATTGGACGATTTTTTGTGTGTGATATCCTAGGAAGCTTGCCGGTGTAGCCTGTTCTCTTCCGCACCACTAGACGTGCTCAATGACTCTAAATGTAGTAACATTCATGAATGAATTGAATGAAAGATGCGAATATAGGAATTTACAAGAAGAATAAGTCAGTTAGAATGGAAGGTACCAGAGAGGGCGTAACTATTCTGTCGATTTGTTTTCACATTTTAATCAGAATTATAACTGATAAACGTTTAAATAACTTCAGTATATAAATTGGGGATTGAAATTTGATAAATCGGCAAATTACTCAAGTGATTTCGAACGGTTTCATATGCAATGTTTAGCTCCTGAGAAACCGAAATTAAGCTTACATGACGACCGATCTTGCGATTTCCGTTGTTTTATCAATATTTTCGCCAATTAGCTTTCCCGAGTGTAGTGTGACACACTCTTGAATATTATATAGGTAGAAAGATCAATATTATATAGACATCAATATTATAGAAACGGAATCGACGAAACCAAAATTGCGCTTGACAGGCTGTTACAGTATCATGACAATAAACATTATCCACGTTTTCAGACGTCTAGTTTGCGCTTTTGCCTTTATTGATCTCTGCCGATGTCCATCTCTGATGCTCGCTCAAATGATATTGAGTCAAGCAACCACAAAACTCTCTGAGTGGTTTTCTGAGTATGAAATTACATCTTTCTCAAGCCATGCAGCGTAACGCGAGGTACAGATACTGAAGCCATCTGTTGGAAAAACAATGCACTTCATTATCTAATAGAAGCTTCGGCCTGGCGAAATGTATAGCGTTTTTTAGACTTAGCGTTTGCCCTTTTCTCTTGTCTCAACTATCACCAAGCAAAGTGATTTTTGTTTATTTTTTATTCAATATTTGTATGAGCTCAAATTACTGTGCATCGTCTCCATCATAAAATGAAGCTTGTAAGTGTATACTCATTCTTAATATCTTAAAGATTTATTAGTTGGTCTCAGTAATAGCCAAATGCAACAGTGTTTGAATGGCCAACTTTCTGTTGCGGACAGCTGTCAGCGTCACTGACGGGGGGCGTCTCCAGCTGGTCTATTCCCAATCGTATTTAGAGCTTTTGTACACAGACCCTTTGGCAGGAGCAGCAACACAATAAAGCGTTAAATGTTACTTGATTTGGTCAAATTTATATTATGACCACTGTTTGTGTGGGAGGAAGCTTATGGATTATGTTTGTTGATGATGGAGGATTATCAAAGGCAAAATAATTTAGCAACAATTAGGTACGTCAACATTTCGAGTGAGGGAAGTTGTTGTAATCATCCCTCTTAAGAGATTTACGGTTGGACCTTAACCGGATTTTATGTACACAAAACCCACAGTTGGTTTTTGTTGTTTCAGTTATGCACAGAAGGTACATTTGGCTGAGTACTGAGTTCGTTCAGCAAAAAATGTACAATGAGCAAAATCCAAGAATATGCAACGTGGAACTTGCGGCTTCAGCCAATTCACAATATCAGCAATTCATTATGCGGTTAGTGGTTATTGTGGATTGTCCAACTGTTGACAATGAAAACATAAAGGAAAGTATGAGATGAAACCTCGCAGATGTTGATGACCTTCGCAAACATGATGATGATTTAATGATACGTCCAGATTCTTTATATGGAACACTGGCAATTCAACTTCAGATGCTTGCAGAAAAGCATGAGCCCGGCAGTGAATTTGTAATTGACACGATCCAGACACTACATTCCGCGTATTAACACTGCAATCAATCCATTGCTCAGAATCCAAATATTTGTGTATTATCCTGATTTGTGCACATGTGCCAATAGAAGATGATGAAGATGACACCTGAGACACATTTTGCGAATGCTTTGAAGAAACATTCGACAGCTGTATCGTCGTGGTAGCGATATTAAAATTGCTTTGGAGCAACATTCACGAATAAAACTTCCGATAACAGATTTGGGATAGTTAGTTTCGTAACAATTGGGGTTGTCGAAAAATCAAGTTGTTTGAAAACCCAGTTTCTTGATTTGTGTGTTCCCTGATTCATTATAGCATGACTGCGCCCCAAAGATGAACACGGTAAAGAGAAAACATTCCATATTTTACAATTTTTCTTCGAGAAAGACAAAAATGCAAGCCAGGTGGCTGAAAATACGAATAGTGTTTATGGTCCTAATGCTGTAACAGCCAATCTCACGGATTTTTGGTTTCGCCGATGCCGTTTCGATAATTTTGATGCCAAAAACGCACACCCCACTGATTTTGCAAAAATTTCAATAAAATAATGAAAATAGTCAAGTCCGAACTAGTCATGTAGAAATTACTCCAAGAGCTAAACATTCCACGTAAAACCATTTGGAAGCACTATAATAAGGCTGGATACAAAAAGAAGTTCGATGTATGGGTGCCACACGATTTAGCAAAAAAAAAAAAACAAACCTCATGTACCGAATTTTCATCTGCTAATCGCTGCGGAATCGTAACGTAAAAGTGAGTCATTTACGTGGTGGAAATTCAGGTGAATTTTAATTTTTCTCAAGAAATATTTATTTATTCAACAATTTCTATTACATCTCCCTCAAAGGAGGGGGACTCCGATATAATACACTTGTGCCTGCGTTTTTTCCAATCCTCGAAGCAGTTCCGATATGCATTTTTTGGTATGTCCTTGAGCTCTCTCAGCGATTCGGTTTTTATCTCTTCAATCGTCGCAAAATGCCGTCCTTTCATGGGTCTCTTCAATCTTGGGAACAGAAAGAAGTCCCAGGAGGCCAAATCTGGTGAATATGTTGGCTAAGGCATGATAAGGGTGTTGTTTTTGGCCAAATAATCTCTCACAAGCAAAGATGAGTGAGCAATTGCATTACCATGATGCAAAAGCCATGAATTTTGTTTTCGCTATTCTGGGCCTTTTTTCATATTGCTTCACGCAAACGGCGTATAACTTTAAGGTAATACTCTTTATTTGCCATACGACCTTGTGCACTACGCATGATAATCGAAGGAAACAGTGAACAAAACCTTGACATTTGATCGAACATTGCGTTCTTTTTTAGTCTTGGCTCCCATTGAGACGATTGGGCTTTGGTTTCGATGTCATAATCATATTCCCATGATTGGTCACCAGTTATGACTATTTTAAGCAAATCTAGATCATCGTTGGCGCCATTTAACAATTCCTGAGCGACGATGCTCATGCGACGTTGGTTTTGGTCAAAATTCAGCGATTTTGGAACGAACTTCGCTGCCACACGCTTCATGCCCAAAATTTCCGAAAAAATTGCATGCCATGCCAACCGATATGACGACATCCTCAGCAACTTCTTTAATTGTGATTCGACGATTCTCCATAACAATTTTTCTCACGTCATGTCTAGAGCGAGCGTCGTCATTCACGTCTTCTCGACATTCTGTGAAAAGCTTGTAGCGCTTGTAAACATTGTTTTGACTCAGAGTACTCTCACCTTATGCCACTGCCAACATTTAAAATGTTTTTGAGCACTTGATTCCATTTTTTATACAAAATTTGATGAAACTTCTTTGATCCATTTATTCGATAGCAGAAATCCGCCGAACATGCAAAACACTTGTCGTATTTATGCCTCTCACAAGCAAACTGAACATGCAGTATGGATAAAACCGTCAACATATCTTGAAGACGAGTGTACCATCATAAAAAAAGATAGAAAAAAAAATAGAAAAAAATAATGTACGTATTTCGCGAAATTATACATTTTCACCCTATTTTTTTAACACACCTCGTATATTCAGTATAAGGGATCTCGCTTCATGAATTTAGCACTGCGATTAAAAAAATAACGCTGCCACTCCCCTTTAGGGGAATAATATCCAAACGGAAAACTTTTTCTTTTATTGTGGTTTAGTAACGAGTATTTTTTGCAGCAACTCAAAAGGACCTTGGGTGATGTAGTTCATCTGAATTAAATGTTTGTACTGGTTACCATATCAAATGTTGTATATCTTCGGGTCAAGTTGTAAAAACTTTATAAACGGATGTAATGAACTAAAATGGCCGATCATTCGTTTTCATTATGACCATGTTCTACTTTGCATGTGAGTTCGCTTTACACATTTCCTTTCTGTGTAGTCCTTATGATATGCATTTATACGTCTTCGAAAATTTTTTATAAGAGAAATAGAAAAATTGCTACGGCTTATTTTCAGAAATGGTAATATGAGCTGACTGCCAATGTCATGTGGTATAATTCTGTTGGGCCATTTTCTTAGTCATTAATTTAATTTAAGTCGTTAATTTACTTTAGCAAAACAACATGTACTCAATGACCTTAGAAACAATATTATTTGCCTCATTCGGATAAACAGTGTAGATTTATATAGAAAAGTAGCCAAAAACTGATGTTCGTGAATCTATGTAAGAAAAACTGTCCACTTCGATCAAATTATTAGGTGCGCGACTAAGTTCCCGCTGTTTGTTAGTAGATGGCGCCAGTCGATTCTGCCATAACCTAAACGTTATGAGCCAAGCTCAGGCATATGATAAACATACCGCCTCGACACAATAGTGATTTTCTTTTGACGTCATATTCTTTTGGTTGAGTGAATATGAATGATTTTGTGCCAAATAATCGTCATACGCGGGAAGCATTGATTTTCTTCTTTCAAACGAAGAAAACGGCGGCTGAAGCTCACCGAGAGCTCCGAAATGTTTTCGGGGTTGCTGCTTTAAGTGAAACAACGTATCGAGATTGGTTACGTCGCTTTAAAGATGGTGATTTTGATGTTGATGACCGTTCGCGTGAAGGAAGACGAAAAATATTCGAAGACACTGAATTGGCAGCATTGCTTGATGTGGATCCATGTCAAACGCAAGTAGAGCTTGCTTCAGTATTAGAAGTTACCCGCCAAGGCATTTCCAAGCGATTACAGGCGTTGGGAACGATTCAAAAGCAAGGAACTTGGGTTCCTTATGAGTTGAAGCCAAAGGACGTTGAGCGTCGTTTTTTCGCTTGCTTCAGCGATAAAAAAGGAAGGGTTTTCTACATCGTATTATAACGTATGATAAAAAATGGATTCATTACAGTAATCCAAAGAAAAGAGAGTCATGGCGGCTTCCCGGTCATGCTTCTACGTCGTCGCTTCGGCGCATATTCTCGTTGCGAAGGTTATGCTCTGCATTTGATGGGACCAAGTTGGTGTTATTTATGTATTACGAGTTTTTGAAACCAAGCAAAAACCATCACTAGGGATCGGTATCGACATCAATTAATGCGATTGAGTCGAGCTCTGCGTGAGAAACACCCACCGCGGGAGACACGAAAAAGTGTCACTCGCAGCGAAGACTATGCTCTGTATTTGGTAGGACCAGGTCGGTGTTATTTATTACGAGCTTTTAAAACCAAGCAAAATCATTACAGGGGATCGCTATCGACTTCAATTAACGCGACTGAGCCGAGCTCTTTGCGAGAAACGCCCACAATACGCGGAGAGACACAAAAAAGGGATTCTTCGGCCTCACATGGCCAAGCCCGTTGAAACCTACCTGGAAACGCTGAAAATGGAAGTCTTACCCCATCCGCCATATTCTCCAAATATTTCGCCGTCCGATTATTGCTTGTTCCGTTCGATGGCACACGGTCTGGCTGAACAGCAGTTCTACTTATATGACGACATCAAGGAATGAGCAGATTAGTGGTTAGCCTCAAAAGATAAACAGTTTTACCGTGACGGAATTCGAGCTTTGCCAGAAAGATGAGAAAAGGTAGTAGCTAGGGGTAGTAGCGATGGGCAATACTTTCAATTAATCACTTGTAAACATGTTTTCATAATAAAGTTGCATTTTTATAAAAACACAGCGAGGGCTTAGTTGCGCACCTAATATTTTCAGGAAAAATGTCGTGGACAAATACCTGATACTCGTATGTAGAACAAATAGTGTTGATATCCTAAATGGCCTTGTTTTTATTGCAAAATGAATGCAGATAGTGCTTATCTGATCACACTTTAGAGGTCGCCAACTGTATGGTTCGGCAGGAACGGGTTCACTTCTGACATATATTTACCTCAAGAGATTTATAGGTATAAAAGTATAAAAAAATAGCGGGGATTAGCTTTCGTTTCCAAAGTTTATTAGAGATTATACCTTGAATCAAATAAGGGATTATGTGTGCAGGCAAACTCGTCTTACACGTATGGGGGGAGTATCAGAACTGACTGGAGCAAATCAAATAAATTCTCTAATAGCTCAGTCGACTTAAAGTTTGCTCTAAAGCACTCAATCTGGACATGATAAAGTTAGGATTTTTATCTTAGCATTTGCAAACGTGGGGCATAAACACCAAATAAAGTATTATTAGCGGCAGTCGCTGAAGGTTTTGTGACCTGCAATTCAAAATTCTAATTATATTACTTATAATCTATAAGTAATTGTAATACAAATTTCTCTTTAATGAGTTTAGGTATATTTATGTATTGGACATTTTGAGCATTTTAAATTAGCTCCGAATACATTTGAACAACAAAGTCCTTATTAACTATACATAACTGTATCCAACCACAATAAATTACTTTGCTATACTCATTTTAAGGGTTCTTTGAATTAACATCCATTGTCGCGCATATTTTACAGAATATCTAAATATATTGCCTGTGTTGGAATACAACGATAATTTTTATTATTTTATGTTAATTCAACGCATAAATAATACACACAAATTGTTATTTAATTTCATTTGAGTACTACGATCCTTCACTTACACACGCAACAATCAATAAATTGGTTGCCATAAATGGTAACCGATTCATAGGTAATCATCTGGAAATTATTGTAGCTTTTATCGCAAAATATTCCAATAGAAACACACCTTGCTAAATAAATATTACGGTGTTTGTTTACTTTCACAGCACTTTGCGTTTTCATAACAATCACTATCAATAAAATTTATTGCCGACATGTAGGATTGTGCCACAAATTTCAGTTATTACATTGTAGAACATCACGTACGCAAGCAAGTGGTGGCGTACTTGGCAGATATACTTATTCATTAAGCAGTTATGGGCAACCAGGGAATTATTTTTAGTACTAAAACATATCTTTGGATAGTACTTTGTGACTCAAAGAGAACCAATGCGTTTAGTTTTGTATTTCTATTGCGGAAAATTTTTATCAGATGAAATGATGTATATTTGTCCTCAGCTAAGGTCCTTCTATAGATATACTGTGGGCTTGGAAGTAGAATCTGATATCTGCATCAAAAAAGAAAATTCAAAATTTTCATCCTTTTTAAACTTCCACGTGAACGATATTTTCAAATGAATACGGCAGATTGTAAGTGCATTGTATTTCCCTAGAAGGAAGAATTTAAGGTACCAAGTATCTTTTGAACAAATAAGTCTCATGACTTTCCAAATCTTTAAAAAACAAGCTAATATTTTGCCAAATTATAGCAGATTATAAGATTGGAAATGGGCTATATATTAGACCGGGTCGGCCTCCATATATAAAAAAAATCTCAAAGTCGGCACGAAATATTAAAGATAATCTCGAGACAATTTAAAAAAAAAATTTTTTAACCCATTCCGAACCCGTGAAAAACAGCCAAAATCGTTTTTTATCGTAGTTTCTTTGTTTGTGGCTCGATCATAATATATGAGACATCTTTGTGTAGGTATTGACGAATGCTATATTTGTCCCATAGATGTCGCTGACGTACAACATCATTTTGTAATGAAGGTTTCATTAACGCAGTTTCTACCCCTAAAATTTAAAAATATTTTATTTTTGGATTAAAGCCCTTTCAAACCCAAGAATATTTTGCTTTGGAAGTATAGGATTTTATTCAAAAACAAAAAAGTTACGTAGGAAAACATTTATTTACAGCATTAATATAAATATTTTTTCATTATTACCGCAAATTATTGCGTAAAAATTTACCGCTAGCGAAAAAAATTTTATTTACATATTATTGCATACCTTTTAGCGCTATCGAAAAACATTTTAAATATTTTTCTAGGTTAATTTATTTGTTATCTAGTTACTATTGAAATCTTGTTTTGGTTTTATTGCAAATAAAATACAAAAAAGAGTAAAAATAATTATAATAATGGCACATGCGATGATCAACTAGCCAACGATAAACCTGGTCCAGTGAGCACAGCAAGATGGTTGACCACCGCATCTAGAATCCTCCGGCTATATATTTCAAGTAGTCAGCCAAATGGTACTTTAAAAATTCTTGTAAATTTTATAGTCAAAGTATACGTTCCATTTTGGTTCATTGTCAAGAGTCAGCCACAAGCCATACACGGCAGTCGTCACGTCTTCAAATACCTCTGCTGGATCCGTCAGTTAACGATAGACGTTCAGGAAGTAATACGCCATACGATCGAATATAATGCCTATTATTTCCACCCTGAAAACATACTATTGGGTATGATAACAGACCCGGATGAGACAGTACGAGGTGAAGGATATTTAAAAATACGAGCAGCGAGGGATAATCCTCCCAGACTTCGTAAATTTCATGTACCTAGACACGGACTTATTAACTTCGACAGTGATTCATACACTAATATGATCGACTGCGACAAAATACCAGCAACAGAACCACCGTGCTTACAATTCCGTACGGATGAAGATATTCAACGTTACCAATATTCAAACAACGAAATTATAAAGATACCAGGTAAAAAATGGAAGTAATAATAATAAAAAATATATACATCATTTTGCACTTGTTGTAGATTTTCTATGCCATTCCCAAAACACTGAACGTTTTGTACGAGTTGTAAGTGAATCAGCGCTTGCAGTCACTGATGAAAAGCGTCTCAGCCATATTTTTGCAAAACTAGAAAGTCGTGAACGATACACCCAACTTGAGTCACGCCAAGATTTGTTATAATTATTTTTACTCTTTTTTGTATTTTATTTGCAATAAAACCAAAACAAGATTTCAACAGTAACTAAATAACAAATGAATTAACCCAGAATAATATTTAAAATGTTTTTCGATAGCGCTAAAAGGTATGCAATAATATGTAATTAAATTTTTTTTCGCTAGCGGTAAATTTTTACGCAATAATTTGCGGTAATAATGAAAAAATATTTATATTAATGCTGTAAATAAATGTTTTCCTACGTAACTTTTTTGTTTTTGAATAAAACCGTATACTTCCAAAGCAAAGTATCCTTGGTTTTGAAAGGGTTTTAATCCAAAAACAGAATATTTTTAAATTTTAGGGGTAGAAACTGCGTTAATGAAACCTTCATTACAAAATAATGTTGTACGTCAGCGGCATCTATGGGACAAATATAGCATTCGTCAATACCTACACAAAGATGTCTCATATATTATGATCGAGCCACAAACAAATAAACTACGATAAAAAAACGATTTTGGCTGTTTTTCACGGGTTCGGAATGGGTTAAAAATTATTTTTTTTTAAATTGTCTCGAGATTATCTTTAACATTTCGTGCCGACTTGGGAATTTTTTTTCGTGACCCGGTCTACTATATATATATACCTATATATATATATATCGGTCCAATTCCAGTAACTCCCTTACAAATTGGACGATTTTCCGAAACATAATTTTTCCCATGTAATTCCTCTAATCCATGCGTTCTTAAGTTCAAATCTTGTACCCGGTTGTAGTGAATCCTGTCAAACTTGGTACAAGTTAAGGATTTGCCAAAGTAATATCTGAAATTGAAAATGGACTGCATTGTCAAGCCCTTTGTGGTACCCACCATCCAAATAGACAGGTTTCCCAAAATTAAATCTCTCTGCTGTAATCCACATGTTTTTAAGTTCAAATCTTCTAGCCGGTTGTAGTAAATTTTTTTAAACTTTGTACATGTTAAAGATGGGATAAGATAACATCTAAAACTGAAAACGGACTCCATTGTCAAGCCCTTTGTGGTACCAACCATCAAAATAGACAGATTTTTCCAAATGAAATCTTTTTCGCAGTAAATATTAATTTCTACACTGTAGCGGTCTAAATAATTGGCCATCTTTATGATTTATAATTCTTTGTAAAATGTTGGAAAATCTATCACTTAACCATACCCCTTTTGGTATAGAATGACGCACAAGTCGTGCTACTGTCAACTGTCAATGCGACCGTTATTTAGATGTTAAAGTAGTTTGTTTTTTACCCAGAACTGCACCGAAGACGTATCCGTCTTGGTTATAAAGCAAGATGAAGCAACTGTACATATAGCCAGACTGGTTAAGGCAAGCTTCAACGAAAATTCTCAAACAAATTACTATTCAGAAACTCCACTTTCCGCAAGGTCAACTGACCTGGCTGCACCAGAATTTTTTCTATGAACCTATGTCAAGCCAGAGATGTACACAACGAAAGCAAGGAATTTGACTGAATTGTAGCAGTCCATTAAAACAATAATTGTGGCGATCCCGCTTTGAATGATTTTCTGGTCATATACGAATGATATATTTAATTCATATACGAGTTTCAGTCAAATTTGAGGCACGTTTAAAGTTTGCTGAGATAGTGTCTGAAAATTAAAAGCGACATTATTGTCAAGCCCCCATCCTAATTGGTAAATTTTCTGAAATACAATTTTTCTCCTTTGTAATTCCTAATTTGTAGGCCGTAGCATTATTATTGTGCTTCCTACTCATTGTGCTTTCTTGTAGTATTTTTCAAAATTTGAGAAAAAATTGACTGAGTAAACACGCCCCGATTTGACTTGTATATTCTTAGATTCATAAAGGGCTATCCATTTTTCGGTTTCAAAAGCAAATTTGCCATTAAGAAATATTGGGTTACTCGGAAAGTTCGTTCGGTCATTTCGTTAGTTTAACTTACGTCACTTTTCATGACGTAGAGTTACTTCAAACCCTATCATAATTTCCTCCAACCCCTTCTCTAAACTGTTTACTTTTTGTTACTTGTGTTCTCGTTCTAGTCGTGAAAGTTTTGAAAAAAGTTTTAAAAAGTGGGGAAAATAGCGAAAAAGGGCTTTTTAGTCATATTATGTTGTATTATTTCCGAAAAGGAAAAACGACTGCTGAAGCTGGCCGAAAAATAAAGTCCGTTTATGAAGAAAACAGACCAAATGGAAAAATTTGCCAGAAATGATTTAAAAGATTTTCTATGGGCAACTTCTCTGTAAGGGACGCTCCCAGATCAGGACGACCAAAAGAAATTGTTTTCGTGGAGATGAGAGATTTAATTATTGTTAATCCTTGTGCAACAGTTAGGAAAATAGTTGAAATAATTAAAAACTCAGTCTCAACCGTTTACGGGGTCATACAAGAGCTCGAATTTGCGAGCAACGTCGTTGTGTGGGTACCTCAGTCTCTTTAATCTTTAATTGCCTTGCGAACCCGTCAGAAACTGCCAGAGCCTGGGTGGAAAAATTTACCTCAGCCACCGTACACCCCAGACATCGTCCCGTCCGACCATTACCTATTTCGCAGCCACTTGAAGGATTTGAATTTCCATAACGAAATATGGAAATATTGCATTGAACGTTTTTTTCAAAAAAGCCACGCGAGTTTTATGAGAGAGGAATTAAAAAGCTCCCAGAGAGGTGGAAAGAAGTTATTAAAAAGGAGGAGATTAAATAATAAATTAAAATAATTGTTTTCTCGTATATAAATTTGTAAATAAATTTCTTTTAAAAATCGAAAGAACTTTCCGAACCACCCGATATAATGTCATTTAATTGACCGGCTTTGGATTGGTTTTACCTTTTGCGGTAGCTTTTGACCACTTTTTGGCATACATCCGGCGGTACGTCGAAGGATTATCAGCCTAAACACGGTCTTTTATGTTGCGCCACAAAAAGAAGTCTGACAGCGTTATATCGCATGATCCTGGTGTCCTATTGACATCGACAAAACGTGAAATTTCGCTTTCTGGAAACTTCTCATGTAATAAAGCCAAAACCGGTTGTGTTGAATCACGTTTGGATCACCACTTCTGTAGTAATTTTTAACTATTTTTGTTCTTTCTTAAGGTTGTTTAACGATCCATGTTCGTAAATGGCAAATTTTTCACTAAATACTTTACTTCACTTCAGATGTCTAGTAACAGCTGACAGCCTTGCCAGACCGGTGGTTTTGAGACCAATAAGATTATATAGAAACTTGGTGAGTTATAGACGTGGTTAGGTCTGTGCAAATATCGCTTCTGTTAGAGAAAGTGTGACGGATAATTCGAGTTTCAATTCAGAGTGCTATGGCCGTCTGATAACCGACTTTTTTTGACCTGCAATTGAAGATTATGAATTGGACGATATGAGGTTGCAACAAGACGTTGCCACGAGCCAACCAACACGGATGCTGTTACTACTGATGCTTTTCGTTTCATTGATTCCATTCCGCTAATTTTGATGTTAAAGATGCACCACGCCCTGGGGGGCCAATTGCTGAAAATGTCGCTAAAAGCAATGAAAATCGTCAAGCTCGATCGACATGTAAGGAGTGTTTCTATTGCCCCTGAGTTAAGCACTGCACATGAAATCGTTTGGAACCACTTGAATAAGCTTGCATTCGAAAACGAGCTCGATATATCGGTGTACATGAGTTAATAGAGAAAACCTTACGAACCCAATACGAACGCAATAAAATCGCAACATTTCTGAAGCGGATGATGACCGCTTCAATCCACTCACATTGATTGTGACTCGCCAGAAACTCCGGGAGCTTAGTTGGGATGTTCTTATTAACTATCTAATTATACTAAATAATGCCTTTAATGTTAAGCAAAAATAATGGATTTATTACTGCTACATCTTAAATATTAAATGATAAAGTCTTGATGTTTGGGAAATATTGATTGAATTGAGAAAGTACAGACAACTTTAGGTACAGCGCAAATCATCTACAAATAATGAAATCATTGAAAAACAATTTCATTACAATTGATTTCAAATAATTGTAACGAAATCTTCAACTAATTGGTGTAAACAATGAAACAGTCGGATGAATTAATTTAAATACTGATATCAAAGTTGAACCGTCATTCATGTTTCTTAATTTTTAATGTTTTTTTTTATTACATACAGATGTGAATGGCTTAATTGATTTAGAAATTCTTAAAATACATTTGTTCAAAATGCACTGGCTGCTTTAAACTCGTCTGGGTGCTACATTTTGCCCGTATTAAATGATGCACGGGCCGTCATCCCTCCAGGTGTATAAAAATGCGATTAATGGAACAGAAATTGAAGCAATAATTTCTCAACAAATTATAGTGGTTATGGAAGTCAGTCGGATCTGAATGAAATTTGTATACGATTTCCCTGTTTCATTATAGTTTGCATCCCTGACATCAATATGTGCATATTCATGAGCACAAATGCACATGTGGCCTTTTATATCCGCGTACAGCTTTCCTCCCCCATACTGTTTTTATTTATATTTTTTTTGCTCACCGAAACAAAATATTGTGCTTAGAATAATTTGTGGGCGATTAACACAATTTTTACCCGTACATACAACTACATAAGAAGGCATAACCCACAGCCATTACCCATAAACATAGCTTTTATCCTGCTTGAACTTACACACACTCACGTCTACAAACAATACAACATTACAATGCGCTAAAGCGTTTCATCGCCATGTCCTGCACGGTAACACCTCTTTTGCTACATCCTGAACAAGATAACCGAATATCTATTTTATTGTGGGTTTGGCAGGGGATGACAGGGAAGTCCCAAAACCAGGCCGATATAAGCATATGAAAGGATTTTCAGCCATATTCAATATTCTTCTCAGCATAAAACATGGCAAAGATGCTTGGCAATAAATTTCAAAGTCAATTTCCCTAGAAGATTTTATCACAGATTTAGAAGGCCTAATAGTATACCTCCTATAGCATGCGCGGTAGAAGGCATCATTAGAACCTTTAAACTGATGACTTTGCATAAGGCTTGAGATGAAAGACTTGAAAGAACAAAAAGAAAATCGAATAGAAAACCTGGAACGGAAGAAACCCAGTACATAAATTGTAGCCAAATGAACTGATTTACATATATATATCATACACATTATCTCCTTTTAGCTAACCACACTGTTTCCAAAGATATTCAATAGCTTCTATATCCTGTTTATACTAAGAACTGCCAAACGCCTTAAAATATCCATCAACCGTCGAATCCAGCTCTTCACTGTTAGTAAATATTTTGCCACCGGGTCATTTTTTCAAGTTTGGAAGTAGAAAATAATCCGAGGGTGCTTAATCTGCCAATAAGGTGTGTGATGAAGCAATTCCAACTTTAGTTCATTAATTTTGGCCATCGCAATAGTGGACGCGTGAACTGGAGCATTGTCCTGATGAACAACACTTTCTTTTACGTCTTTTTCGGCTTCTTTGCGGTCTTTTTCCCATAATTTCATCACCTAAACGCTTCAACAAATAAGCATAATATTAGCAGGCGATGGATTATCCTTTCTGAAGACAATCAATAAAAGTAATCCCATGCGCATCCCAAACCTTCATCGTCTTCTTTGGACGCGATTCACCCATTTTAGTCCACTGCTTTGACTGTTACTTTGTCTCAGGTGCGAAATGGTGGACCCATGTCTTATCCGTGATTATAAATCGACGCAAAAATTCGGCTTTATTGGGGTGAATCACCGTCAAACACTCTGCTGAAATATCTCTACGACGTTGTTTTTGCTCTATTGAAAGCAAGCGCGGCACCCTTCTTGTGCACAGCTTTCTCATTTTCAAATCTTTGCTCAATATACGATGTATAGCACTTTTTGAAATTCCTATAATTTCAGCTAGTTAATGCACCTTCAGTCGACGATCACCCAATATCATTCTGTGGATTTTCTTAACCGTGTCGGGCGTGGCCACCTTAATTGGTCGACCACTACCGCGTTTGTCTTGGCAGCTCGTACGGCCTAGTTTAAACTGTGATACTCATTATTTTACAGTCGCTAACGAAGGAATAGACTCCCCCAAAATGGAATCTAGCTCGACTTTAATATTGATTGAGCTGAAACCTTTCAAATAGAAATATGGAATTACATAACGGTGACCAATTTTTTCCATGTCTAAAAATTCACTGAGATCGTTCACTTTTGATGGGTCAAATAAAAATACTACACAACATGGCGGCCTAAAACGTAAAACATATGTTTTACGGAGTTGCAGCTTTTCACCAAAATAATTTTTTTTTCAAACTACAGCCTACAAATTAGCAAAAATTTCAATTTCGATAAATCAGTTAATTAGTGTAATAAGTACACGAAGGGCTGTGGGAATGTCCTAATTAAACTATTCTCAGAACTTAACGCATAATGTGTTCCAAACTTGACTGAATTTAGTCCAATTGTTTAGTAGTTATAAATCAAAGAATATATGGATTAAAGCGGTCATTTGTATGGGAGGTACAAGAAAAGACGTGGCTAATTGGTCGATTTTTCTCATTTTATAAAGGGTGGCGCATAAGTAACGTTAACGGCGACTATATTGAATGCGTTCTTGTGCATCAGTTGGTTTTAACACATAACATATGTAAAACTCTTTGCAAAGGCCGCCTAGGCATCTCTAACTGCTGAGAATGTCGCCTGGTGGTAGTTTCGGGGGGAAGTTTTCCTCAATACTTGCTTACACTCGAGCAATGGTCACTTCATTTCGAACTGCACGAGGTCTTCCAGCACGCGGAAGATCACAGACAACCCTTTGTTGCCCAAAACGCTGAACCAATCGGTGAATTGTTGGAGCGCTAGGAGCATAACGAACATGAAAGAACTTTCGATATGATCTGAATAATCGAATGCTGATTTTCAAAGTAAAGTTGAACAACTTTGGTTCTTTGTTTTGTACTGAGCCTTTTCATCATAAATTTCCCGAGTTTTATTTAGATAATTCTGTAAAGAGATCAAAAAAAGACTTAAACAAAAAACGTATTCACTGATCAAATCTTAGCGTTACTTATGCGTCACCCTATATAAGGAATTATTGAAAATCTAGGGTACGGTCGCCTACTACTTAGAAATTGCGGAGGAAATATTCAAATTCGGAGAATCGGCCAGCTTGTATGAGGAATGCCACAAAGGGTTTTGGCAATGCGCTTCGTTTCAAGTCCTACTTTGGTCAAAGTTTAAAGTTTATTAAATTTCACAATT
Source organism: Philornis downsi (assembly GCA_019455685.1). NCBI lineage: Eukaryota > Metazoa > Arthropoda > Insecta > Diptera > Muscidae > Philornis > Philornis downsi. The sequence continues at coordinate 1,666,707 of JAHXMU010000056.1, read as the reverse complement.
TAAACCAGGTGCATAAAAGATATAAACCTAAAAATAAGTGTGTTTGGTTGGTCGCTTTTAAGAGAGGCGCCAGATGGAAGGTGCCGATATAGGCTTTTTAGAATCCCTGGCTATAATAGATCACAATCTTAGGCTGTGCCAAGTTTTCCCAATACGTTGTCGCAATGGGGAGATCGGTTGTTCACATACGGTTCAAACTGCTTATAGTCTGTTTAAGGTTGCTTACATTTGATTGTTTATACAGCGGTTTCTGCTGACTTGGTGTAAACAGCCGCCAACATCGGCCAACTGTTTATGCAGCGGATTCGCCTGACTGTTTACTCAACCATATTTTTTTCTGCCTAACAATAAGTAGTTGAATCTTAGATCTAATTGTCGACGAATATGTACCTTTCTCGCTTTGTTTTTTTTTTTTTCCTCTGAGATCGGCAGGGATTAGTTTGATATACAAAAGCTCAAGGCAGCTTCTGAGTTAGCAAATCTAATGGTGTAGTTTAGCGCAATGTTCGTACAAATGATTTCACAGTTTTATGAGTATGTGCGTAATGACGGAGTTGAAACATTAAAAATCTGAAGCTGAAATCCATGAGAGATTTCAGTTAAGTCACTGTAGTTGCAACGCAGCTACAACGAGGCCGGACCGCATCTTAAAGGAACTTGCAACCCATAGGATATTTGGATTAAGTCGATGTAATTGCCGTTAAAGATTTAAACGTCTTCTCAATTTTTTGCTGTAGAAGAGTGACTTATTAAGATTACTTTAACAGAAAGATGGTTTAAAGATAATGCAAGGACTACTGCTCCTATTATTAACTTACGCCGATGGCAGCAACGCGGCTTTATAGTCTCCTGATGAGAATCTAAATCCATGAGGAAGAATCATGATAGTTTGAGTCAAGTAGATGTTTTTGCCTGTGACAGGTACACAGTACCAGTAATTATTATAAGTTAGGCTTATACCTATAATATGGCTCAAACGTACCCAAATTTTTTCAACATCTGAGATGTTGGCTTTTAATACTCCTTCCTCTACCATATCTTTTGTTATGTATAAATCATCCACACTGCTACCGGGAAGAACCGCTTATACGCTTGTATTGGTTTTGATAAGAGATTAATCCAGGTTTAATCTCTGGCGG
>JAHXMU010000056.1:1624637-1651803 GCA_019455685.1 Philornis downsi | reverse complement strand
TATATATATCTTCATCCCTACGTTTGAAGGTACAAAAACTGAAAATAATCCAAAAAATTATGACAATAAAAGAAATTTTAAGTCCAATTTCTTTACCCCAAATAGGTCGAAGAAAGCTAAATATAGCGTAACAAATATTTTGTACTTAAAACCATCTCCCACAATATTGGTTTAAAATCATCAACGTCTCAATCAGTATGGGTCAGAATAAATTTTCCATTATTCTCAAAAATTTAAATTTCTTCAGAGCAAAGCAAATTTAATAGATTTTTGCAATTTTTCAAAAACCAATCAACCAAAGTAAACAACCCGGTTTAAGCGAGTATTCGAAAATGGCTATTTTGGAACAACCAGCATACAGTTCCGATCGAAACACTGTTTTGCGTCTTCTCCATTTTCTATTTATAATGCTTCACATTAAAATGAAGTGGACCAAATGGTTACGATTTTACTTGAACCATCTATACAAATGACCGATATATCGAAGATTCATTCATATCTCTCAATTAATTGTACTAAATTGACACCCAAATTTCTAGTTGCTAAGCTAAAGTGACAATAATTTTTTGCCGTATGAAAACAATCGGTCGGTTCAACACTCCCCTTCCGGTACCTCAATTTAATTCACGTATGCGTTAATATCTTTCATATGATTACACTAAAGTTAATAGTTTTGTAAAGCTAAGTCTGAGCATGCAATTCCCAAATTCAACTGGTCGATTTGCTGAAAAACAGTCTTTCGTTTAAAACTTCTATTCAGTGTACTCGGTTATCCATTTAGTGTTTTCAAAACCGCCGGTCTGGCAAGACTGCCAGCTGTTAAATACCTGTCATCCGAAGTGTTACGTATTTAGTGAAAGGTTTGACATTTACGAATATGGATCGTTTAACAACCGAAGAACGCGTGTCGAAAATATCGTTTCTGTTAGCGAAAGTGTGGCTGATAATCCTAATTTTAATTTAGAGCATTATAGCCGTATGATAACCACATTTATTCGCCTTCCAATTGAAGATTCTGAACTGGACAATATGTGGTTGAAACAAGATGTCGCCATGAGCCAGACAACACGACCGATTTTGACTTTATTGCATGAGAAGTTTCCAGAAAGCGTAATTTCACATTTTGGCCACAGCGATTGGCCACCAAGATCAGGCGATTTGACGCAGTTAGACTTTTTTTGTAGAGCTACTTCAAAGACCATGTTTACGCGGATACTTTTATTTTACGTCCAAACGTTAGAGCATTTGAAAATCAGCATTCGTCAAGCTATCGTCCAGATAACGCCCGAAATGTGCGAAAAAGTAGTAGAAAACTACCTCAAAAGGTTCCACTACCGCAACCAATCCCGAAGCTGTCATTTAAATGACATTCGTACATAATGGCAAATTCCAAGCATTATAATAGAATAAAAGTTTCATAGAAATCAAAGCTTTATGTGTGTTTTATTTAGCTTTACTTTTGAAACCGAAAAATGGATAATCCGATACAATGACCGATTGTGACGCGATGGTTAGTACACGAGACCATTGTTCGCATAATCCCAGGTTCAATCCCTCATACACCCACCTATCATTATTGGAGCAGCTGTCACTTCGAACATTTAGAGTAGTCAAGTAATCGACAAGTCTTATTAATTCTCCTCAAACTGTGACATTCGGAATCACCGTAAACTGCAGGTCTCGTTGAGTGAGCCTAAAAATGAAATGGGTGTAAATTCGTTGAATGGGAGAAGCTCTCCCATATCGAATTCATGGCATGTAAGGTAGTTTGTTTTTTAGGTTGCTAGGTAAAGCTTAATATGTCTTATATCTTAACTCCTACACTAAAAAAAGCTAACTAACTTTGAGTCAAAACGAACTCAAATTGTGTAAAATTGATCTCCATATGTAGCCAAGTATCTCCTTCATCAAAATCATAGCTTTATGTGTGTCTTATTTAACTTTACTTTTGAAGTCTAAAAATGAATAACCCGGTGCTTTAAACGTTTCCTTCAAGGTGTTATACTTTTGCCGTATCAGATGGTACATGCCTATATTCCTCAGAGTAAAGGTATAAAAAACATTTAATACTACCCCCATATATATCTTTCATTCAATTTCACTAAATCCAATGAAACTGCAGTAGACATTTGATACTTCGACAACTCCCATACAATTTTGTTTGATTTACCAAAAAACCAGGGTTTCTTTCATTCAGGGTTTCTTCCATAATTTTCAATTTCTAAGTTGTAGCTTTGATGCACCATGACAAAAGGTCTTTGGCATAATGTATGACTTCAACTTTTGTTTTGGCTTTGGCATCAAACTGTATGGACCTTCGTCCATAATAAAATTAAGAATATTTATATAATGATTATGCCCCAACTATTGAAATGCCATTTATAGTTTTAATATGTTTCTATTTATTACCTACCCTAATGTGATTTTTACATTTTTTGCAGAACACCCTAAATATATGGCCAGACACAATCGAATACAGACCTTAACATAGACAGTAATTGGCCTCTTTTTGTGGACGCAAGGATAACCCATACAGTTTTTTTTTTTTGCCAGCTTTAATGTTTTTAAATTGTGCACTTTATATTAAAAATTCATATGAGATTAATAATCCAAATTGCAATGTATTAACTTGAGAAGCCTGCACTTTACATGAAAATTTCTTTTTATCCTTCAACTATCCCTCTCTTCAGTGACACATTCGAGGCATTGTTGTACTGCACAGCACCACAATGCTGGGAAACAGGAAAACTTCAGGCTTCTTCATTGATTGTAATCTGAAAGTAACGAAAAGGGAAGTGAAAACAAGCTCATCCTTAATAGTTATTTTCCTATTTTTTTTACCTGTTTCTTTGTCAGCTTTACATTCAACTGAACGCTTTAACATCGCTTTAATGAAGCAACAGGAAACTAAAGATGCTGAAATAGTTGCATAGTTAAGCGAAATAGAAGAAGAACTTCGGAGAGAAAGAGCTAAGGAAAATAGAGGTTAATAGAAAAACAAGCAAGCAAAGCACTATCTTCAAGTGTAGTTTTTCTTTATTATTGTTAGCAATAGAAAGTTTTCCATTTCCAGTTTTAATTCGTGTTCCGACGTCTTCTTTATCACCTCTGCCCAAACGACCTACTTGGGGTTATATGTACAAGTAGATGAATGTACATTAGTGTATAATACATACATACATATTATAATATATATACATAATGTCTATTATGTATATATACATTTATGTGTAATGTATAAATATATATATACATATAAAATACAACTTTAGCTATATTTGAGTTTTCTTCATAAACTGACTTCCTTATTTACAAGATTAACCTTAAGTGGTAATACTACTAGATACTAATATTATCTTAAACTAGACTAGATTTATCAAAGTTCTTTATTACACAAAGTTTCTTAGCTATGAGATATCTTTTTTGTGTTCTTATCTTAATCATGCATTTCTTTCTTACATGAATTCTTATCTCTTGAAACATGTAGAGAACAGTTTAGAAAATAAAGGGTGATTTTTAAGATTTAAGTGTTTCATGTTGGCACCACTGATTGGTAATGGTATCCAAACGTCATCTGTCAAAGTGAAAAGTGTACGTATACTCTGCCATTTCATCATGGAAAGACTAACAAACCAGCAACGATTGAAAATTGAAATTTATTATCAAAATTCGTGCTCTGTGACAAATGTGCGTCGTTTGATACGACCATTTTATGGTCGTCATAATCGACCTGATGAATCAACAATTCGTGCTGTTATCTCCAAATTTCGCACCAAATTTACTTTGTTGAACATAAAACCATCGACTCGCATGCGTAGAGTGCGTACCGAAGAAAATATTGCAGTCGTAGCGACCAGTGTTAATGACGATCGTGAAATGTCAATTCGTCGCCGTTCTCAGCGATTGGGATTGTGTTACTCCACAACAAAGAATTTTTGTTTTTGCCCGAATTGGCAGAGTTGAACTTGGTTGACATGTGGTTTCATCAGGACGATGCAACATGCCACACTGCTCGTGAAACCATAGATATGTTGAAGGATGAATTTGGTGAGCAGCTTATCTCTCGATTTGGCCCCCAAGATCTTGCGATTTAACGCCTCTTGATTATTTCTTGTGGAGTTATGTCAAGTCGTTAATCTATGTGGACAAGCCTAACACTATTGAAGCCTTACAGGATAACATAACACGCGTTATTCGTGGAATTCAGGCCGAAATGCTCGAAAAAGTGACGAAAGATTGCACCTTCCGAATGGACATTTTGAGACGGAGCCGCGGACAATATTTACATGAAATTATCTTTAAAAATTAAATGGCAAAGACCAGTTTATCGATTCCAATAAACATTTTTAATATATGATGCAAATTTGAGTGTTTTATTCGATTTAAAAAAAAAAAAAAACTAAAAACTAAAATCACCCTATAATAATGGTTGGAAAAGCTCTAATCAACTAAAGTTCTAAAAAGGGACTTCGAGCGAGAGAATTTATACCTTAATTCTTTTGACTGAAATTTCTGCAAGGTTCGAAATAATTTTTAACCAATCCCATATGTATATTGATAGATTTCCCGAGTTAACAAACTGAGCAAAGTATTGTATATTTGAGTTGGAAAATCAGCTTGAACGCAATAATGACTTCAGAATGTATCATAAATCGTAGATTATTTACAACTCTAAAAAATACCATTTATTGGCAACAACATGGATTCTTCCATGAAAGATCGACTGCCACTAATCTTTGTTTATTCAAAAAGGTAACCAGGTAGATGCCCTCTACACTGATTTTAAAAAATCTTTTGACAAAATTAATCATTCAATTTCGATAAGGAAACTCTTCAAAATGGGGTTTCACTCGTCACTATTGAGCTGGTTACATTCTTACATCTCGGGAAGAGTTTTATTTGTTAAAGTTCATAAAGTTGAGTTTAATCCAATTTACGTGAAATCGGGTATACCACAAGGTAGCCATTTCGGCCCATTGCTTTTCCTCTTGCTTGTCAATGACATCCCTAATATACCTATATTAAAGTATTGTCAATGTCTGTTATATGCGGATGACTTGAAACTATTTTATAATATAACATCTATCCAGGACTGCGTACACTTTCAACAAGATATTGCAGCGCTAATGGCATGGTGCCGCGGTAACCACCTATTTTAAAATTTTTCTAAGTGTAATATTATGACTTATACTCTTGAGCACTTACCAATTGTGTACAGCTACGTATATGAAAACGTTGAAACATTTCCGCGTGTGAGCATCGTAAAAGATCTGGGTATATATTTTGATAGCGCACTGACTTTTAAAGATCATATAAATTACATAGTTTCTAAATCCAATTCACAACTTGGATTTTTGATAAGAAGTACCAAAGTGTTTTTGAATTTTGAAGCTATTACTGTTTTATTTGGGTCTTTGGTAAGATCTCACTTAGAGTACGTAAGCTTTGTTTGGAGTCCTTTTTATGAAGTAGGTATCATTCGGATTGAGAAAATTCAAAAGCGCTTCACAAGATTTGCCCTTCGAAGGAACTTTTCTTTTGATAACATGCCACCTTACGAAAGCCGTTGCAATATTGTTGGAATTAAGGAACTTTCTAACCGCAGAAAGTTTCTAGGCATCATTTTTATAAAGGATATTATAGATTCAAACATTGATTCGCCCGAATTGCTATCCGTTCTACCCTTTCACATACCAACACGGTCTTTAAGAGAAACTCCTTTGTTCGCTGTTTCATTCCATCGAACTATTTATGGAAGGAATGAATCAATTACTGGATGTTTGCAAATATTTAATTTGGTGGCCAATACTGTCGATATAACTCTCAATAGATTTTCATTTAGACGAGTTGTAGTCAGACTTTTAGCTAATGATACCTCATTTTGAAGATTTTTACTAAATTTGTAATTTATTTTTGTAATCTATTGCAACCGACTACTTAGTAAGTATGTATAGTTATATACAGGGTGGGCCATAAGGGTGTTGGCGGTTTAAATATTCAATTAAAAAAAAAAACTACGAAACATAAAAAAAATATATTTGTATTTTTAAAAAGTAGAAGCATGGGAATTTTTAAGACATAAAAATAATGTTGTCCAAATGGCTTCCTTCGGCTGCTTGACACTCTTGGAACCGAAGTCGCAAATTTTGGAAAACTCGTTGAAAAATTGTTCTCGGTATTTTGTTACTTTCTTGAATAATGTTTCTCTTCAACTGCTCTAAATTGGTCGGATTATTCTCGTAGACTACCGATTTTAGGTAGCCCCATAGAAAATAATCGCATGGAGAGAGATCGGGGCTACGTGGGAGTCATTCAATATCCCCCCTTTTCGAAATGAGTTTTCCAGGAAAAACATTTTTCAGCAGCTCTATGGATACCCTAACTGTATGACATGTGGCCCCATCCTGTTGAAACCACATCCTCGAGGTATTGCCTTGAAGTTCTTGCAAAGCTGGCACCAAAAAGTCTGCTAGCATGTTGCAATAATTGTTCGCTCTAACCGTCATCGCATGCCTTCTTTCGTCCTCAAAAAAGTATGGTCCAATAATACCGGTTGACGTTATCCCAGCCCACACGACAAGCTTAGGGCTGTGAAGTGGACGTTCATGAAAGCGTCAGCGATTAGTCTCGGACCAGAACCGACAATTTTGCTTGTTCACATGGCCATTAAGGTGAAAATTGGTCTCATCACTAAAAATCACGTTGTTGAAATTGTTGAACCGCTCTAGCATCAAATTGACAATGTTAAGTCGGTTATTGGCATCATCGGGTTTTAATTCTTGGACTATCTGAATCTTATAAGCCTTCAAATGCAAATCACGTTTCAAAATTCGTCGTAAAGTTGTTCTTTTGACATCCAAAGACTGACTTCTCTTACGTGTTGACTGTTGCGGATTTCGCTGAACTGAAACAGAAACACGCTCTTGCAGAAACTGGGCGACCACGAACCGTAATTGGTACTGTTGAGCCGGTTGTTTCGAACATTCTGATCCATTTTCGTATCACATTGGCGCTTGGAACTTCACATAAATCGCGTAAACCGTGTTCATGCCGATACAAACGTCGTGCAGTAATCACTGATTTATTGTTTTCGTAATACGCTCGGACTCAAAATGCACGCTGCACTCCCGTGTACGGCTCCATGGCGACTAAATTTCCAGGAAGCGGTGCACCGAACAACATATCCCTCCGCCACCCCGCGCCGCGCGTTACCGAGAAATTGAAGAATTAAATCGCCAACACTCATATGGCCCACCCTGTACTTGTAACTATAGTTATGATATTTTATTCAATTTTTCCAATTTTTGTAATCTGTAAGAGCAATGCTCAGTAGATGTAAATAAGTAAATAAAAATAAAAAAAAAAAATGAAAAAAATCATTGAAACACCAAGCCAAACACCAAGCATAGAGTAAACAATACAATAAACAAACAATTTGTCACTACAAAAAGTTAAATTTTTCCCTTAATATTTTGCTGTCTTATTCCTTTCTTCGACCGTAAATTAAAAACCATTTACTATAACATTATCTGCAACATTAACAACGTTAATCTTATCAAGCCTATGATAAAAATGTTTCAAAAGGTTTGCAACTATCGATTCAAAATCACCGAATTTAACTTGCATGTGAAAGGAAGGATAATCGTTTCATGTTTTTACAAGTGGTACGCAAGGTTTGAAAATATTTGTGCGGAGAGAAGGTAAATGTTTTCAAATAAAATTTATTTTTGACATAACTTTTTTTTCTGTGTGTGAATCTAGGTATTTATCTCATTTCTTTCACACTAACAAAGTTTTCGTTCAGTAGCCACGAAATATTTCACAAATCAACATTTCCTATAGTAACATCTCAGAAGTTTTACTGAAAAGTGAATAAAACTAAAATCATTCTGAATGTTATTCAATTTCAAATATTTCCATTTGATTCTCTAAAGCAAACTCTGCCCTCTGGAGTGTTGAAATGTTTTCGATTTCATGTGGAAAATGTAAAACTTTCCAAGATGTGCCAGAATAGATGAACATAAACACAGGTACACCCATATAATACTTATATGTAAATTCTAACAATTGAAAGGATAACTTTATGTAGTCGTTACTCGGACGAATGTAACATATGGAGTAAAAAAAATACGACAGGATGTGTTGGAAAAAAAGAAAAAAATATATATCTGAGCGTATGGAATGTGACCATGGCATCTGTTGGTATGTCAAGGACGAATATTTGAAATAAATGGCAAATTTTTCCAACGTTTAATGGAAAAGATAAGGTTAAAGAACCAGCACATAAGTTTCTGTCTGGTGAACTGAATTACATACACCTTCGCCTGACATCAATCCTTATGCAACGATACAAAAGTGCGCGGGGAGCCAGAATAGAGGCGATAAACCGCTAAGTTCTTGTCAAAAAACTGGATCGTACATCAAGCTTAAAGAGGCAAAATCACAACATTGTAGAAACTTCCGCTTGGAAGTTATGGGGATAAACCTAGGTTTTTGCTAAATCTCCCAATTACTATTGTTGGTATCTTAGAGACTTGGCTCGAAAAATCCAATTCAAAATTGCAATACCATGACTTGATAATGGCAAAGCTGCGGATTCTAATAACCTAATGGCAGAACTATTTAAGATTGCGGATGATGTACCAACTATGGCGGGACCAGTCCTACACCTACCTGGCAAGTGCTTTATGTGCAGAATTGTTTTTTCCATCTGAAATGATTTCATCAGTTCCACTAAATTCTCCTGTAGAGGATTTTAAGCTGCCTTCAGCGTCTACTGACCGATTTAAAATGTTAATTGGAGATAGGCTAGTACAGATCTATGCTGAATTGTACGATAAGTTTAACATACTTAGGCTGATTATAGAAAGAAAAGCTTCAGTAAACTCGACTGGCGGCTTTCTAACATACGAATAATTTTAGATATCATTCACAGTGCGACTAGCGACTATTCCGTTATACCTTTAATCGGGGGAAAGGAAAGCATAAATCATTTGTAATTTAATCAAGCATCTTTTGACCAATGTTTTTTTTTTTATCAATTTTTGAGTAGATTAAACGATGATCGTCTGTTTATCAGGCTGGCTAGAAGACACGATAAATGCTGTAAATCCTTACAAATATTTTAAATATTTTACCAGATCGGCCACATCGTTCACAGCTCTGCAGGTACTTCCCGTACAAATCGACCTGTTTTCTGCAATTCAATTTTTTTCTGTAACTCTTAGTCCGTTGATCCAAGCATTTAGCATTTGATATGATTTAAACAATCTACTAATAAACCATGCTCTTCCTAGTACCTCTTTTTCAATTTATGAATTTAAACCATGTATTTTAAGCTTCATAGCTTTCAACAAAATTTTGAACATATCATGTGCTTGATAAATTTATTTCTAAAGAATGAGCTACAGCTCCAAGTATGTACCTTCCATATCCTTCTAACCCATATATCAGTATTAAATTTAATATAATTTAATAACTAGCATTATGTTCTACAAATGCAAATGGTCTGCATTGCCACGCCAATAAAGTCCACTCGTTTATAATGCCGAAACGTAGCTTATATTCTACGTAAAAATTTGTCGACTCGACTACATTTTACTCCGAAAAATATTGTGAAAATATGTATTAGAAGGCAAGTTTTTTTAAATTTAATTGTAATTTTTTAACAGATTGGATACTCTAATAATAAAAAAGGTTTAAAAATGTATCCCCAAGCAATTGAGTCTAAGAAAAGGGTGGTGACTGCAGGAAGAATACAGTTTTTATGATTCTTATGAATTTGTGAATCGAATTGTATATCTCGAAATAAGTACAAGGACGATTCCCATACTAGCCGACCTAACAAAGAAGACACAAAGAGGTTGGAAAAAATTATGTTTATTTTTCAACATAATCTCCTTTTAGCTCTATACACTTTTTCTGGCGATATTCAATAGCTTCTATACCCTGTTTAGAACTCCTGGTATAAGACTGTATGTCGACTAATACACTGATGGCTCAAAATTAAATGATCAGGTAGGTTTCGGGGTCTACTCCAGAGACCTGGGGCTAAACACAGCCAGAAGGCAATGTAGCGTTTATCAGGCCGAAATTTTGGCAATTAAGGAAGTGGCAGAATGGCTAAGATATAACATCCTCACGACTGTGGGGATTAACATATTCTCTGACACTCAAGCTGCCAATAGATCCCTTTATTCTGTCGTCCGGGACTTAACGTCCGCCCTGAATTGCTGCAGATCTCTTAACGAGATGGCTCCGTATTTCAACATTCACCATATGTGGGTGCCGGGCCACAGGGACATACCAGGGAACTGCAGAGCAGACGAGCTGGCAAGACTAGGGACCTCACAGACTCCAGCCGAGTTGGAGTCCATGGGTATGCCTCTAGCCACTTGCAAGTTCCTACTGCTAGATGGAGCATATTTAGTGGCAAATGGTAGGCGGGCGTCTGTCCGGGGCAGTGATCAATCCAGACGGATGTGGCCTCGCCTAAATCTGAAGTGTTTACACACAGTGTTGTCGCTATCAAGAGCCGACGTCTCATTGTTTATATCCGTCATGACGGGACACTGTTTGATTGGAAGACATGCAGTAACATTGAGGGTTGCGATTAGTGACTTCTGCAGGAGTTGTGGGGATGAATAGGAGGAGGAGCCCATAGAACATCTTCTCTGCAATTGCCCCGCCCTGGCGATCAGGGGGGGATCAACACTGGGCTCGTATTTCTTTAAGGATCTAGGAGATCTAGATGATATAGATATTGTCCGACTTGAGAGCTTCTTGTGGCGCTCAGGATGGTTTAGGGGGGGAAACTAGGCACATCCTTATCTCTAGTTTCCGTGGTATCACAATGGACTACACAGTCTAAGTAAGTCTGTCTATTGGGACTGCCACACTGACCAAACCAAACCTAACCTATACCCTGTTTATAGTAAGAACTGTGAAAATCCTTAAAACAGTCATCAACCGCAGACTTCAACACTTCATTGTTATCGCACCGAGCCATTTTATCAAGTTTGAAGATAGTAGATAGTCCTAGGGAGCTAACTCTGGCGAATAAGGTGTGTGATGAAGCAATTCCAATTTTAATTCATTAATTTTGACCATCGCAGTAGTAGATACGTGAACTGAAGCAGTGTCTTGATGAAAAAACACTTTCTTTTTCGCCAAATGTGGCTTTTTTCATAATTTCATCACCTATGTGCTGCAATAAATTAACATAATTGACAATACGGCATTGATGATTTTTTCTTTCTGAAGACAGTCAATAAAAATAATCACATGCGCATCCCAAAAAGACAGAGGCCATGACCTTACCTGCAAATCGAACCGTCTTCGCCTTCTTTGGACACGATTCTCCCATTCCAGTCCACTGCTTTGAGTGTCATTTTGTGTTTGATGTGAACCGGTGGACCAATGTGTTATCCATGGTAATAAATCAACGCAAAAATTCGGTTTTATTGCGGTGAAACATCGCTAAGCCCTACAGAAACATCTTCACGACGATGTTTTTGCTTTCTCATCTTCAAACTTTATAAAAAAAACCTTATAGCACTTTTTGAAATGTTTATAATTTCGGTCAGTTCACGCACGTTCTGCCGCCGATCATCTAACAACATTTTGTCGATTTTTTTAACCGTGTCTGGCGCGAACACCTCAATTAGTTGACCACTATGGTGTTCGTCTTGGCAGATTGTACGGCCTCGTTTAATTTCTGCTTCCCAATATTTTGCGGTCGTAAACGAAGGAGCAGATTCTTCCAGAGTAGAATCTAGCTCGGCTTTAATATTGGTCGGATTGGAGACCTTTCAAATGGAAATATTTAATTACATAACGGTTACTAATTTTTTCCATGTTTAGAAATTAACTGAAATCGTTTACTTTTGATGGCTCTAATAAAAATACCAAACAACGTAGCGCCTTGAAGTTTACAACATGTGGTTTGTAAGGTTGTCACTTTTTACCACAATAATTTTTTTTCAAATTAATTCCGATTGGCAAGTTTTGGAAGCCTTCTCGTGTAACGATCTCACTTCTTAAGTTTTAACTTATAATAACACTAAATAAATATTAATGTAGCCCACTACTTAGAACAATTTTCTTAAAAAAGTTAGCTTTTTGCGGATTTTTTAAGCTCATCTAAACTTTTTTTTCTCAGAAATGATGGCATTTTTCGTTATCAAGTTATGGCAACAATGCTTACATTGTAAGCGTCTGACAATTTTCTTACTGCTGTTGCGAACTGATCTTTACTTGCGTGCAAAAATGATGTTGACATCACTGCTCGAAGACTGCGAGGTACAGCGTAGATAAAACCAAGTTATCTGTTTCGACTAACGGAGGATTTACTCGCTTGGAACGATGGATTAACATTAGATCGGTGGATCATTTTTTCAATCTCGACTCCGTCTGCAAAACAGAAATTATAGTGCTATCATATTTAGCTACCAGTTAATTTTTGGAATTGTTTGCAAAGCAGGAGTCTGCTGTTGCAAAATTGGCTCTCTACATGAATTAAAGTTAATGTCGTCACATTACGACAAGTACATATATGTAAATTGGTTTGTGGCGTTGAAATGATTTGCTGAAAAGAAATACGCTTTCTTTATTCCATTATAGAGGGAATCGATTATGTCATTGCTATGGGGGACTCAAGTAATTTGCCCACATATTATTGCTTTTATTTAATGTTTTATAACAGTACAAGTGCACCACAATAATTATGAAATTTATATCACATTCCATTGATTAGTCAAAGTATGTATTTATGGTTTATTGATGAATCATTGTTGCTGGTAGTTGTATGACTCATATTGAATCATTTACGTTTTTGTTGGGTCATAAATACAATACTTATGTAAAGGACGCTACATTATGTACGTATTATATGATGCAGGAAAATTGACTGTAGGTTAATATACGAGGTATGATAAAAAAAAGGGTTTTTTTCAAATTTCGTGAGTTACGTATGCTCGATTTTCGCTGTTTTCTCTGTTGTGTTGGTACACACGTCTGTTATATATGTTGACAATATCAGCTATATTGGATTGTCAGTTTGTTTTTGACAGATAAAAAGGTTAGTCGTGTTTTGGTGTGCTCTACGATGCTTTACTATTCGAAAAAATGGATCAAAGAAACTGTATTAAGTTTTGTGTAAAAAATGAAATTAAATGTGCAAAGACATTTGAAATATTGACTGTGGCGTTTGGTGAGTCTACTATGAGTAGAACACAAGTTCAATTGTGGTATAACCGGTTTAATGAAGGCCGAGAAGATGTCAATGACAATGCTCGTCCTGGACCGAAAAAGGCTCGTCAAGTTCGACCAAATGTGAAGGTTTTGCTCAATGTTTTCTTCGATTGCAATGCGTGGTGCATCATAAATTCTTGTGACAAGGTCGTACGGCCTATAAGGAACATTACCTTGAAGCTGTGCGCCGTTTGCGCGAAACAATTCGTCAGAAACGCACAGAATTGTGGAAAAACCAATCATGGATTTTGCACCATGATATCGCACTAACTCACAAATCGATGCTTGTGTGTGAGTTTTTCGTCAAAAACAAAACCGCAAACATGCCTCAACCTACCGTATTCCCCCGCTGACTTTTTCCTCTTCACAAAACTAAAGACATCGACGAAAGGAAATTGTTTTGCTACGATTGAGGAGATAAAAGAAAAATCGAAACAAGAGCTGTTGGCGATACAAAAAAGCGCGTTTTATAAGTGTTCCGAGGATTAGAAGGAACGCTGGCACAAGTATATTATGTCTGAGGGTTGACTATTTTAAAGAAAATAAAATAGAAAGTGATGAACAAATAAATACTTTTTGGAAAAAATTAAAAATAACGGTCATTTTTTGATCATGCCTCGTATATATATACATATGTATATTATCAATCAATAGTCAATGTATAATACTTCAGAAACAAAAGAAGAGAAATTTTGATTTACATTTAGATCCGATGCCGGTACAGCGAATATTAAAACGAAGCAAATCTTAAATTTATAAAAATGCTGTAATTAAACTAGTTAAAGTTTTTATGAAACTCGATTTTTACTAGAGAATTCCCCAGTGTTTTTATCCATCGTGATATTAATTTTGAGAAAAGCCCGGTAACAAATTGCCAGAAAGATGAACTAACTTACTAATATCTTCATCCAGCATCTTTTTGCATTGGAGCAAAATTGTGCGGCCATCAGCAGAGGTATGACAAAATACTATGTCAAAATACTTTGCCAAAGCAGTCAATGCATCATTCATAGAAATAAATTTACTAAATGCCTGATGTGTGCTAAACTATTCAGTACAATTGGATGACTGCCGACTTATAGGAATTACAGCGGAAAAATCAACTTTCGATAAATAGATCGCCTCGCATTAGAGGTACCATGCTACCAGTCATTACAACAAATCTAGACTATTACATTCTTTCCCATTGTATGGCAAATGTACTACGTTGCTTTTGAATAAACATCAGAGCCAACAAACGCCACCATCCCTTTAAGCGCATTGCCATTTCTATACCTTTGCCCGAATCACAGAAGGGAAGGGAAGCGCATAAGCGGCAAATAATCCTTTTACCAAATGTGTTTCATAACTTTTTCAATCAATTGAACTATGTCCTTCTATCTGGCTTACCGGCTGGCTTCTTCTTCTTATTCTTAGGTGGCGACTGAAATAGACATATCTTATCTATTATACGCCGCCCGTATAAAATAATTCCAAACGCTTCGATCTTCTGCGCTTCTCCTCCAATTCGTCACGCCAAGTTTCGATAGTACTTTAAAAGCCTGGCCTTTCCAACAGAGTTTTGGTCGACCTCTTATTCGCCGTCCATCGAGTTTGTTGTCGAAAACTTTTCATGCCGGAGCATTCGGGTCCATTCGCAAACGCTGTATATTAAAACGATTGACCACGTCGATGTCGGTATATAGCTCATACAGCTAATTGTTATTCGTTACTCTCCGTTAACAATGATGGGTCCATATATTTTCCGGAGTATTTTCCTCTCGAAAACTGCCAGTACAGATTCATATGCTTGTGTCATAACCCATGATTTTGCGCCACATAACAAGATAGGTGAACCAATGTCTGGTACAGTCGGATGTTACTATCGGCTGGCTAGTAAACACGATAACTGTTGTAAATCTTTATGAACTATCTTAAGCCTTTGCGTTTCGGAAAATCATCCACTTAGTACGGGATGTACCAGAAAGCATTGCCAACGCGCTCTCCGTTTCTTTTCTAAGACCTAGCTTCGGCGAACACTCAATAAATCCTAAATATGTTTTAACTTAATGCAATTAAATAAGTTATATAGGTTAAATCGGTTATTTGTGTGAGAGGCGCCAGAAGGAGCATGGTTAAAACCAATACAGTTGACAAAAATTCAAATCACATCAATTTACGAGTTAGGTGAGGTTAGGGTAATGTGGCAGTCTGAATAGACAGACTCACTTAGACTGTGTAGCCCATTGTGATACCACGGAAACCAGAGATATGGCTGAGCGCCTCAAGAAGCTCTTAAGTCGGACAATATCTATATCATCCAGATCTCCTAGGTCCCTAAAAAAATTACAGCCCAGTGTTGATCCCCGCCTGGTCGCCAGGGCGTGGCAGTTGCAGAGAAGGTGATCCATGGACTCCTCCTCCTCTTCATCCCTATAGCTCCTGCAGAAGTCACTAGTCGCAACCTTCAGCCTCATTGTATGTCTTCCAATCAGAAGACATGTCATGTCTCGTCATGACGGATACAAGCGACAAGATGTCGGGTCTTGTTAGCGACAGCAGTGTGTATGAACGCTTTAGATCTAGGCGACGCCAAATCTGTCTGGATTGACTACAGCTTCGGACAGACTTCCACCTGCCATTTGCAACTAAAAGTGCTCTATCTTGCAGTAGGAGCTTGCAAGTGTCTGTAAGGTTACCCCTAGTCTTGCCAGCTCGTCTGCTCTACAGTTCTATGGTATGTCCCTGTAGCCCGGCACCCATAAAAGGTGAATGTTGAAATGCTGAGCCATCTCGTTAAGAAATCTGCGGCATTTCAGGGCTGATGTGGAGTTCAGGAAGACAGAATCCAGGGATCTAATGGTAGCTTGACTGTCAGAGAATATGTTAATCCCCACCGCGGTGAGGACGTTGCCACTTCCCTAATAGCCACAATTTCCGCCTGATAAGCACTACAGTGATCAGGTAGTCTTCTTGCTATACTTGAAGTAGACCCCGAAATCTATCTGATCATTTAATTTTACGAGTTACAGGGAACAAATTTGAGTTTCGGAAAATCGGTTAGTTTGTATTGGAGGTTCTAGAAGTGATAAATCGATGTATCGCATACACAATCTTTGACTGTGATTTGGCAAAGTATTCGAAAAAGTTTCATAAAAATCTACGACATTTATCTTGTTTACCACTTAGGAAACATTTTTGATTGAAATATTTTTGATCGAAAGATATTATTTTTTGAAGTCAATGCGAAACCTTGTCAAAGCATAATAAACTTTCCAGAAGAGAACACAAAGTTACCTCTCAGAGGAAGGCTGAATATAGTACTTTTAGGTAACAAAACAAAATATGTAGTAAATGTCTGTTGCCTAGTGTAATATACAACAACAAATGTCTTAATGTTCTTACTATTTAACCATTAAATCCTATCATTCGGCCGTCTATCACTTACATTCGATAGAAATAACCGCTTCTCTCTTAAACGTCTAAGCCACAATTCCACTTAAATCGATTGTCATTTACAATTCTTAGATTAAATCAATTTCAAGCATAAACAACTCATACACTTACATCCACACAGACATTAAATAGTTTGAATTTCAAAAAAATAAAAACGAGTAAAAAAGCAAAACAAAATCCATCATAGATTTAATGTCGAAGAATAACATTTGTTATTTGCAAAGTCGATGTGTACGAATGGCCTCTTGAGGCATTCGAACGTTTTCCTGTGGAAACTAAATGACTTTCCTTATTCTTTGCTCAACCTTTAGACCGATTCGTGTATAACATGATTCTTATAGAATATATGCGAAGAAATACCTGTTTGTTGCTGTTATTGCCGTGGGTATTTCCCCTCTATGCACCTGTTTTAACTAGGATAAGAATCTGTGAATTGAAGATGAAGAAATGGGAATGAACGCAAGTAAGACTGTGTGGGTGGATGTCTGTTTATGTGAGTCTGTCCACACCCGATTGTGTGTCTTTTGCCATCTTTATTGCTACCTTTTTGCTTCGTATACAAAGGACAAGAGAAATAATGTTACCCCAACACACATACACACACTCATGGACACGTAAAACATCATATGCTCAAACGTTTTTAGAAAGCTCTCAGACAGGAAGACACGGAAAAACAGACACACGAACAGACAGGCCGAAGGATGAACAGGTATAACATAAACTTTCAGATGCAATAGCAAAATTTTTCTAATGCCGCCTTCTTATTTTTTATCCTCTATTTCTTTTTCCTACAGCTTAAGTGGCCTGAGTATATTTAAGTCGCTGTTCGACATTTTTAAGAGTAACTTCAAAATGACTGCAACCATAAAATTAGATAAATATCAGTGCGAGGTGGGCAAAATACACAGGACTTTGTAGTTTTCTTTTTTCCGGACACTGATATTGATTGATTTAAATTGGTATCACAAATAATAACTCTGTTACAAGAAGATATTCCTGTTACAGGTGTGCTAACACCATATTATCGTACCTTGTAGGTGAAGCATTCTACTACAGCAAAATGATGTCAATGGCGAATGGGAAAGGGAAAATAAGATGCCTGGTTTAAAAATATGGTAGTACCAGTATACCAGTACTGAAGTTTAATTCAGTTGCTTTGGAGCACAAGTGCGAGTTGGTAAAAGGGGCGTAGTATACTCTAAATACTCTGAATAAAGTCTTCCACTAAAAATATGGAGAAGGACCACTATTTTTTGCTAAATTGGTACCTACACATATGGTCAAAATAATAAATACACCCTGTATCTTTTTTAAAATGCTCGTAGACGAAAATTTATTTATTAAAAGAAAAAAAAAAAAAACAAATACTAATTTCTTTTGTTATAACATTAGAAATAAAATAAATACTTAAAAAAATAACAAAAAACAAAAATTTAATTTCGTTATTTTTCAAAAAGGAAGAAATTAATCAAAAAAGATTGGACAAAATAATAAGTACATTTAGTTAAAATAAGCAAAAAAGTAAAAAATCAGGCTTTTCTCCTAAATTGTCTCGTTTTGCTAAAATCCGGTACATCCACCTTTATTTTCAATTATTTAGTTAACTCTTTTTGGCATGCTGACAATAAGCTTCCTGCAGGTTTCTACTGGTATATCATATCAAGTTTTTTGACAATGAGCTTCCTGCAGGTTTCTACTGGTATTTTTTCATATCAAGTTTTTTGAAAAATATTCTATAACTGATGTTTATTTTTGAGAACCATCTTTTCAATTCTTTGTTTCAGCTCTCCCCAAAGATTTTTGATTGGATTTAAGTCCGGAGATTGACTTGGCCGGTCAAGAAGAGCAGCATGATTATCCTGGAACCAAACCTTTACCAACTTAGAAGTATGATTCAGATCGTTATCCTGCTCGAATGTCCATCGAAGAGGCATACTTTCCACAGCATAGTTCAACATCGTATTTTCCAAGATATTTTTGCAGCAGAATCTGGTTATAGTGTCGGTAGTTCGATGTATCGGACTGACACCATACCACAAGAAACAACCCCACACCATAATATTGCCGCCCCCGTGCTTGACCGTCTTCTTTGTAAAGCGAACATGGAATTCTTTACCCTTAAGGCGTCGAACATTCCGGGCACAGTCGTTTCCAGATACATTAATTTTTGTTTCATCGCTTCACAAAATGTTTCGCCATTTTTTTTCACCGTCTTCTCCGGACCAATTAGAGTGACTTCTTGTAAACGCCAATCTAGCCTTTACATTTTTTTCTCTAAGCAAAGGAAAAGAACTCTTCTGGCTATCCGTCCTGCTAAATGTGTTTTTTGTAGTCTAGGATGAACCGTTCGCGATAAAATTACATTTCAATTTGTACTGAAATCGCTCTTGAAGACACAAATGGGTCCTTCTTCGCAAGTGTTACAATACGGATATTTAGTTGTTTTTGACGTTTTTTTTTTGGGTCTTCCGCGTGTTTCGACGGGCTTTAAAGCATTTTGTACAAAATATAGCAATAGAATAATCGACTTTTTTTTAAAAATGGTGTTTGCAATTCTGGAGTTTGTTTATTCATCAAAGTTAAAAGAAAACAAATACAAGAAGTGTTCAAAAAACAAGATGAATTTTCAAATTTCGCGGGCTACATACATTCGACGTTGACGGGTTTATCCATATAAAATGTTTGGTTTGTCTGTGAGAGGCAGAAATAAGACAAGTGTTTTGCGTGTTCGGCGATTCGGGTTTTATCTCCTCAATCGTTGCAAAACGCCGTCTTTTCTTGGGTATCTTCAATCTCAGGGACAGGAAAAAGCCTTAGCCAAATCTGGTGAATACGGTGGCTGAGTTATGATAGGGATGTTGTTTTTGGCCAAATAATCTCTTACAAGCAAAGATGAGTGAGCAGATGCATTATCATGATGCAAAAACCATGATTTTTTCCACAATTTCGGTCGTTTTTTCGTATTGCTTCACGCAAACGGCGCATAACTTCAAGATAATACTCCTTATTTACCGTGCGACCTTGTGGTAAGAACTTCTGATGCGCTACGCCAACCTTGACATTTGATCGATTTTGGCGTTTTTTTTTTTTTTTTTTTTTTGGTCTTGGCTCTGCTGGACTTTTCCGTTGGGACAATTGGGCTTTGGTTGCAATGTCATAACCGTATACCCATGATTCGTTACTAGTCATGACCCTTTTAAGCAAATTTGGATCATCGTTGACATGATTCAACAACTCCTGAGCGATGCGGCGTTGTTTTTGGTCAAAATTCAGCAATTTTGGAACGAACTTCGCTGCCACATGTTTCATGGCAAAAATTTCCGAAAAGATTGCATGGCATGAGCCAACCGATATGCCAACATCCTTAGCAACTTCTCTAGTTCTGACTCGACGATTCTCCATGATAATTTTCTTCACTTCACTGGAACACATCAAAATGTACATATGTATAACATTTGATTATGCACATTATTATCATACAAATTCTTTAAGTTGACTATCAAGACATTACAATATTTTTACGGACACGCTATATATTTACAGTGGGTCTATTAATCAAACGCTTGTCTTTTTCTTAATGTTGAATTTCTGAAATACACGCCTGGTTCTGATAATCATTTTACAAAAATAACGCCGGATTGGAGCATATGTTGTAATATCTTTCAATCTCTTACGTCCGTCTGCCTCTATATTTGCGTTCATTGGAAAATATATATATAGGGTGGCACATAAGTAACGTTAAGATTTGATCAGTGAATACATTTTTTGTTTAAGTCTTTTTTTCATCTCTTTACAGAATTAACTAAATAATACTTGGGAAATTTGTGATGGAAAGGCTCAGCACGGAAGAAATAACCAAAGGTGTTCAATTTTACTTTGAAAGTTAGCATTCGATTATTCAGATCATATCGAAATTTCTTTCATGTTCGAAATGCTCCTAGCGCTCCAACAATTTACCGATTGCTTCAGCGTTTTGGACAACAAAGGGCTGCCTGTGATCTTCCGCGTGCTGAAGACCTCGTGCGGTTCTAAATGAAGTGACCATTGTTCGTGCATAAACCTCTAAGTTTATACTTACTTTTAAGTTAAATGAATTAATTTTGAATTTAATGAAAATATGAAATTTAAATATAAAATGTAAATATAAAATATAAATATAAAATATAAATATAAAAGATAACGCTCTTATTTAAGTTATCTAAAACCAATCAAGTAATTATCGATAAATATCCCAATGATTATTGTGAATAATTAACTGTAAGCTAAAGAAAATATTAAAAAAAATGAAAATGGAAAAAGCAATCTTACCAGCAAAGTTTGTGATTCAAAATCAGCCACTTCTGCAGCACAACTCGCACGGTGAACATCTCAATCTCAGAAAATAAACATATTGAATTAACTCTAATTCATTTGCATTTTTTCCATCTCTCCCTCTTTTACATATTTTATATATATTAAATCTTAAAATTAATTGTAAAATTTCTCAACTCTGAGAAATTATGCAATTATTCTAAACCCGCCAATTCTTTAGCCCAGGACTTACTGCCCGGCACGGAAGAATTGGCCCTCAATTAATCAACTCCAAACCAATCCCACTTACAGTCCACTATCTCTCTACTAAGTTGTATCACAACAATACCGCCAGAAACTTCCACCAGGCGGCGTTCTCAGCAGTTAGAGATGTCTAGGCGGTCTTTGCAAAGAATTTTACATATAATTAATCTTATATGCATATAATTGCATCTTATATGTGAAAAGATGTAGTAACTTTTCCCATATAAGATGCAATTGGTTTACGAGTTAAAACTAAATGAAGCACAAGAACGTATTCAATATAGTCGCCGTTAACGTGACTTATGCGCCACCCTGTATATTGTTATGTTCGTATCTTTTATTAAATTTCACAGTATTCCCCCTAACTGAGCAGGCATCAAGAATTTAGTACTGCGGCTGAAAATAGACCACACTGCCACGCCCACTAGAATATTGCACAAACAAATTGGGAGACTAGTGGTGTCCCTACATTCCCCAAACGGAGGACTACAGAAAATTAAAATTTTGCTTCTTTCATTGTGCTTTAAAACACAATTGTTTTTATGATAAGAATCCAACAATTTACTACGTCCATTCACACTTTTGAGCAACGCAAAGGACGTCAGATAAAGGCGTATGTAAGTCAGTTCAGCTGACTGAAATTTTTGCGCTGTTTGCCATACTGTTTTTTGCACTATTCACACTTGTTCGTCAACGGATACGTAAGTCAGTTCATCTGACTGAAATTTCTGCACTGGTTGTCTGTCTACACATCCCTGTCTGAAACTATTTTTTGACGACTTTCTCTGATTCTGATATGCGAACCTCAGTCTTTGAATATTTAAGTAGCATTTAAATAGACATTATCTATAATAACAATTTTCGTAACTACATATTTTATAAATTCATTTGTACATTCAGTTGTATTTATGATGACAAATCAACAAATGTCTACAACTGACAACCAAAGGTCAAGATTACATTACAAGCACTCATTGTGTCTCATACAAGGGCTTCTGTGAAACTTCAATTAGTATTACACGTAACATTTGTCTTCATTATTAAGGACAACTTTACAAATGCTGAAATCCATATTGAATCTCTGAGGAATAGACCAAATACAACATATACACAGACATATACATATGGATATCAAATATTGTACTGGGGCAAATAAACTTGCGGGGAACTACTGCGGTCCCCTACAACATTCTTATTGAAACGTACACATTCAAGAAACTACAACTTTTGTATCATTTAATACAGTCAAGAAGTCGACAAAAAAGAAGGGGTTGATTGTATTGTAGTTGTTATTCGTTTCAAAGTTAACATTGAAAGGACCTTTCGCAAATAGTATGAATGGAACACTGAGAAATGTATCAAAACTAAAGTCTTGTATTGCAGCAATGTTGCGATTGGAATTCTGTGCAGTAATGGTGATATCCATTACGCCCACAAAATACAAACGTATGATTGTAGATTTCCAATTTCAACAAATTCTCTTACAATTGCACATTAAACTGAAATTCGTATTATATTTATGTACTTTTATATGCTTTGTAGGGAATATTCATGAACATTGAAATAAAACGTAGCTTTGTAAAACAAAAATAATATAAAAATGATTGTATAACACAACGGGTTTTACATCAACAAGATTTTATTTTAAAGAACTTTAAGCAAACATAATAAAATAGTACGCGCGCTTATACAGCAATGGATCAAGCAATTGCAAAACCGTCTGAGTATTTTTTTAAATACGAAATCTTAGTTTTTCTACGCCATACGAAGCGAGATATAGATTACTGAAGCCATCTATTGTTATACCTTATGATAGCCACAAACTCAAAATTATTTTATACAAAACTATGCTCGTTGATTAGTTAGCGGACATTGTATCAAATCGCCATGAATCTAATTGATAAGTCTATTTAGTTATTAGTTAGTAGAAATCGTGTCAAATAGCCATGAATCTAATCGATAAATCCATTTAGTTAAGTGTTTAGTGCTAACAATTAAACAATTTTAACAAATTCTTTCTCTATTTATTTTGTTCTAAAAATGCTAATCCTCGTTTCTAAGCATTCGCTCTGTCATTATATAAAACATGAGATTGTTTGACGTCAATTCAAAATATTCACTGTCAGCAAATGTCTTTTCCATATGTCATGTCTGTTGTCACAACCCGTAACAGCCTAACTCGAGTTAGGACACAATTGAGTTATTAGCACCATCGTATTCAGCGTATGTAAATTTATTTGCTCTAAATTTTTCATGTTTGTATCTCTTCTAGGAAGGCAATTAATCCTAAAAAACCTAATAGCTTAAGTTATTTTTCTAAATGACTGTTTTGGCATAACTGCCTAAGTCAATTTAGGATTACAACAAATATAAACATTATTTTTTTCATCATTGCCTAAATCAACTTAAGTCGTTACTCCAAAAAAATAAAGAAACAATTTTATTTTCCTAACTTGAGTTAAGCTCTTATTCCGAATTACAATTTCGTTTTTTGATAAACATAAATTGAGTTAAGGTCTTTCTCCAAACTTAAAGTTTTTTATTTAATCTGGAATAATAGCCTAACTCAACTTTCTTTCGTCCAACAATTCATAATTGACAGCGAGAATAAACAACTATTTTTTGTTAACAAATTCGTTTCTTTGGAATCTGTAGCAAAGTTTTCCAAAAAACACCTTCTCCTGATTTTCAGTGAAGATTCAAAACTTTAAACTCCTGTATTGAAAATATTGAAAAACAGACTTAGGCTGTTATGGGTTGTGACCACAGATATATATTTAGAATTATGTTTTGTATTCTTTTCACTGATACACTGTCATATTTACTACATTGTGCCGACTTTAGAATCGTCAACATAATGTTATCCTTTCATTTACTAAAACTAAAACATGTCATCCTTTATGTACGACTATGGTGTATTTTCTCTCCGCTGATGTCCATCTTTTACATTCCCCTTATTTAGCAGTGGATCAAGCAATTGGAAAACCGTCTACGTAGTTTTTTAAATACGAAATCTTAACCTTCCAACCCCAGTTAGCCTAATGCGATCACACTTATATGAAGCGCTATATAGATTACTGAAGCCATCTATTGCTATACCTTATGATAGCCACAAGGTCAATAATACATTACACAAAACTACGTTCGTTGATTAGCTAGCAGAAATCGTGTCAAATCGTCATGAATCTAATCGACAAGTCCGTTTAATTAAATGTTTAGTGCTAAAAATTGTTCATTTCTCTGTCTATTTTTTTTTTAATTTAAACCACGTTTCTAAAAATGCTCTTTGTCATTATATAAAACATGGGATTGTTTGACGTCAATTCAAAATATTCGCTGTCAGCAAATGTCTTTTCCATATGTCATATGTTTAGAATGTTTTGAAGGCTTTGTGTTCTTTTCACTGATATACTGTCATATTTACTTCATTGTGCCGACTTTACAATCGCCAACATAATGTTATCCTTTTATTTACTAGTACTAAAATATATCATCCTTTATGTACGTACACTGTAGCTTTTACATACAATAGCATACGAGTATGTGTGTGCCTATACGTGCTGTCACGTGTTCTTGTATAACCTCTGTCATCTTCAATGTACATCTTGGGAGATATTATTACATTTTTCACATGAAGCCGAAAATATTTTAACGCTCCACAGGGCGGAGTTTGTTTTGTAGAATCAAGTAAAAACATTTGAAACCGAACAGTAAACAGAATTATTTTACAATCTGCGTAAAAATCTGTGTAAAAAAATATAATTTTGTGAAAATATTGATTCATGAAATAGTTGGCACATATTTAAAAACAAAATGTATCAGTAAGAAGGTTTTTAGATAAATACGGGATGGCGCACCAATTGTGCTGCAATAAGAAATTCAAATACGTTTTCTTTGATCGCTATATTTCATTTATTTATTCATTTTATTTATTTATTTTTCTTTTTTTATAGAAAATTCAATTTTATTTTATATAACTAATTGGTTTTGAAGATGATAGGCCGTAAATGATCTCCATGCAAAAAAGGTTTGAAGTCGGGATCGCCTCAATTATTATTTTAATGGGCTGATTCAATTCAGTCAATTTCCTTGGTTTCGTTTTTTGCACCTTTTGATTGACTTAACCTCAAAAAAAAAAAAAAGTCGGATGCAGTCAGCTCCGGTAAGCGGACAGTGGAGTTTCTGGATAGCAACTTGTTTGTGAATTTTCGTTGGAGCTCCGCCATAACCGGCCTGGCTATATCGTATGAGCAGTTGCTCTATCTTGCTATAAACAAATGCTGTTGAAACGGCTCAGTTCTAGGTATAAGAAAACCCCTTCAACATCTTTAAATGACTGTCTCCATTGGTCCCCGTTTTGTGTTTGTTCCACGATTCGTGCGCCACCCTGTATCTAAAGTCACACAGAAAGAAAAGTTATATCAGAGCAATATAGAAATTTCAGTTTGGTGAACTGATTTACATATCGTATACCATCAAGCATCACCCTTTTGCGTTGCTGCAAAAGTGCGAGAGATCACAGAAAAGATGTGGTGAGTCGCTAGGTCCTTTTGAGAAAATACTCTGAATAAAAACACATTCAGAGAGGTAAAATTACCCTTTTTTAAGTCCCTCGTTTTGAGGTTACAGAGCTTCTTCTTCTTTTGCTTCTAAGAAAAAAACCAATTATTTGGCAAATCGACCAGTTTTTACCCCAAGGTGCGTGGCAAATCATCTCCTTCACTGAACTAAGTTTGCTAAATGCCTGATGAGTGCTAAATTATGCCGAATTTAGTGGAATTGAATGAATGATATCAATCTGGGAATATGTTCGTAAAATTATGTAGTTTGCATGATGTTCGGTTGATTTTTTTAAATTTTACAAAGTATTTTAATGCGATATAATTGGCAAGCAAATGCTATGAATTAGGGATCAAAGTGGAAAAATTAATTTTCGATAAATCGGCAAATTTGTATGTAAGTTACCGGGCAAGGATGTGGCAATGACCGCCATTTCCACTTCCAGAATTTAGTTCATTAAACATACAACTTGTGCCAAATTTGACTAAATTCAGTACAACTGCTACAATGAAATGAGTAAAGAATATATTGGCGAAATCCATTATTAGTATGGGAGGTACCAGAAAAGGCGCGGTTATTTGGTCAATTTTTCTCTAGGCTTACAGAGAATTACAAGTCAATGTAATGAACAAAAGCTTATGTTACTGCAGCCTACCGGTTAGAAATTACGGAGGAAAAATTGTATATCACAAAATCGGCCAATTTGAGTGGGTGGTAGTAGCACGGATGAGTCGATATAGCCCGTTTACAATTCCCAATCCTACGATCTAGAAAAAGTTTAATTAAGCTATGCCTAGTTTTGATAAGTTCTGTGAAGATTTGCAACCGCTGATGTATCTACCAGCCAGCTAGCCAAAAAGACTGGCGTCTTTGAATCAGTTTAAAACGTCATGGAACACATTTGATCAAAACATAATTGATACTTTCAACTCTTTCTTCTGGATGCGACATATTTGGCCATACTACATAATATATATCTCTATTCGGGTGAGATACCAAAATTCTATCACTTGGCTCGGAAAGTTCGTTCGTTTTTAAAAGAAATTTATTTACAAATTTATATACAAGAAAACAATTATTTTAATCTACAGGGTGGGCCACAACGGTGTTGGCGGTTTAAATATTCAATTAAAAAAAAAAAACTACGAAACATGAAAAAAATATATTTGTATTTTTAAAAAGTAGAAGCATGGGAATTTTTAAGACATAAAAATAATGTTGTCCAAATGGCTTCCTTCGGCTGCTTGACACTCTTGGAACCGAAGTCGCAAATTTTGGAAAACTCGTTGAAAAGTTGTTCTCGGTATTTTGTTACTTTCCTGAAGAGGAACATTATTCAGGAAAGTAACAAAATACCGAGAACAAC
>JAHXMU010000056.1:1599546-1624537 GCA_019455685.1 Philornis downsi | reverse complement strand
ACCGTATGACATGTGGCCCCATCCTGTTGAAACCACATCCTCGAGGTATTGCCTTGAAGTTCTTGCAAAGCTGGCACCAAAAAGTCTGCTAGCATGCTGCAATAATTGTTCGCTCTAACCGTCATTGCATGCTCTCTTTCGTCCTCTAAAAAGTATGGTCCAATAATACCGGTTGACGTTATCCCAGCCCACACCACAAGCTTAGGGCTGTGAAGTGGACGTTCATGAAAGCGTCGGCGATTAGTCTCGGACCAGAACCGACAATTTTGCTTGTTCACATGGCCATTAAGGTAAAAATTGGTCTCATTACTAAAAATCACGTTGTTGAAATTGTTGAACCGCTCTAGCATCAAATTGACAAAGTTAAGTCGGTTATTGGCATCATCGGGTTTTAATTCTTGGACTATCTGAATCTTATAAGCCTTCAAATGCAAATCACGTTTCAAAATTCGTCGTAAAGTTGTTCTTTTGACATCCAAAGACTGACTTCTCTTACGTGTTGACTGTTAAGGATTTTCTTTGAACTGAAACACGAACACGCTCCACAATGTCGACTGATCTTGCAGAAACTGGGCGACCACGCACCGTAATTGGTACTGTTGAGCCGGTTGTTTCGAGCATTCTGATCCATTTTCATATCATATTGGCGCTTGGAAATTCACTTAAATCGTGTAAACCGTGTTCATGCCGATACAAACGTCGTGCAGTAATCACTGATTTATTGTTTTCGTAATACTCTCGGACACAAAATGCACGCTGCACTCCCGTGTACGGCTCCATGGCGACTAAATTTCCAGGAAGCGGCGCAGCTAACAACATATCCCCCCGGCACCCCGCGCCGCACGTTGCCGAGAAATTGAAGAATTAAATCGCCAACACTCATATGGCCCACCCTGTTTTATGTAATCTCCCCCTTTTTTAATAACTTCTTCTCACCTCTCTGGGAGCGTTTTGATCCTCTCTCATAAAACTCGCTTGGTTTTTCCGAAAACAAGCGTTCAATTCGATTTTTCACTTCCTCGTCGTTACGGAAACTCAAATCCTTCAAGTGGTTGCTCAGGCTGCGAAATAGGTGATAGTCGGACGAGGCGAGGTCTGGGAAGAACGGTGGGTAAGGTAAAATTTCCCACCCAATCTCTAACAGTTTTTGACGGATCCGCAAGGCAGTGTGAGACCTCGGTGAGAAAGTGAGGTACGCACACATCGAGGTTGCTCACAAATCCGAGTTCTTTTATGATCGCGTGAAAGATTGAGACAGATTTTTTGATTATTCCAGCTATTTCCCTAACTATTGCACGGGGAATACTTAAATCTCCCACCTCCTCGGAAACAATTCCTTTTGGCCGTCGTGATCTGGGAGCGTCCGTTACGGAGAAGTCGCTCGTGGAAAATCTTTTAAACCTTTTGTGGCAAATCCTTTCATTTGGTCCGTTTTCTTTATAAACAAACTTTATTTTTCGGTTGGCTTCAGCCGCTGTTTTCTCTTTTTATAAATAATATAGCATAATATTCCTAAAATTATTTTTCCACTTATTCTTTCCAATTTTTAAAACTTATTTTAAAAAGCTATAACCACTCACGACTAGAACGAAAGACAAGTAAACAATAGTAAACAGTTTATAGAAGGGGTGGGAGGAAGTTATGATAACGTTTAAAGGAACTCTACGTCATGAGAAGTGACGTATGGTGAACTAACGAATTAACGGAACAAACTTTCTGAATAACCCAATGTATGCAATCTTTAACTTCTTTCCGGATGTACATTTTCACACTTTGTAATGGTCTACAAATCCATAATTGATCTATCTCGGAAGGATTGGCTATCATTTATAGTGTGCGAGAAATAAGTCCAGTTTTCAATTTAAATTTTGCTGGTTGTGTAAGCTTGGAAATATTTTATTTTCTGAGTTGGTAGCACTATGGTAATCATATCGTAAATATCATTAATGTTTGAGCTACATTTGGTTTGTACCGCGCAGGAACTGATTTTGGCGACTTTTACAATGTGTAATTTCGTAGAGCAAAGAAGTTGCACTAAATTTTTCTTATTAAATAAAATATCTGCTGCAGAAATATTTAGAACGTTGTAGATTGCCAAAGATGAATAGACTTTATTGAAAATCTGTTCATATCTTCCGTCTAATTGCGCTACCCTTTGTGTAATAGAATTCTTTCTGGTACCTCCCATACAAGTTAACCGATTTATCGAAATTGTGCTTTCCGCTGTAATCGCTATGTCGCAGATTGCAGCAAAGCTTTTGTTAATAAAATTGCCCTGCAATGCTTACCAAATTTTAAAGAAATTGAACGGATAACCTGTCGTTTCTAGTAACTCCCATGCAATTCAATTTCTTTAAATTACCAATTTATTACCAATTTATATACATATATACACACATATATATATAATTTAACATGTATTAGTTATTTTGCATGGGGGTTACTAGAAACGACAGGTTATCCGTTCAATTTCTTTAAATTACCAATTTATTACTGTTTTGTACTTCTTTTTAACATCATTTAAGCCAGAACATTTTTAGGAAGAATCCTTTATCATAAAGGGCGATTTTTTAATCGCGCTTTTTTTAAATCGAACAAAACACTCAAATTTGCGTCATATATTAAAATTTTTTATTGGAATCGATAAATTGGTCTTTCCCATTTAATTTTTAAAGGTAATTTCATGTAAATGTTATCCGCGGCTCCATCTCAAAATGTCCATTCGGAAGATCCAATTTTTCGTCACTTTTTCGAGCATTTCGGCTGGTATTCCACGAATAATGCGTGTATGTTATCCTGTAAGGCTTCAATAATATTCGGCTTGCCCACATAGACTAACGACTTGACATAACCCCACAAGAATTTGGTGCAAAATTTAGAGATAACAGCACGAATTTTTGATTCATCAGGTCGATTATGACGACCATAAAATGTCGTGTCAAACGATGCACATTTGTCACAGAGCACGAATTTTGATAATAAATTTCAACGATTTGAAATTGCTCGTTGCTCGTTTTATAGTCTTTCCATGATGAAATGGCAGTGTATACTGTACACTTTTCACTTTGACAGATGACGTTTGGACGCCATTACCAAATAGTGTTGCCAACCTGAAAAGCTGAAATCTTGAAAATTCACCCTATATTTCTTTACTTAAGAACAAAACTCCATTTTAAACTAATATGGCTAGACCTTACTCAACGGACTTTTTGGCAAGGTTAGAGGGTACAAGTAAATTCAATGTTTTAATTTCTTAGCAAAGAACAAACTGCTTGTTTCATTTATCATAAAGAAGCTTCTCAATTAAACAAATGTTAAATTAATTATACTGGCTTTTACTATCTGTTGCAAATAAAACGTAATATCGTTTTTAATATCAGCTTTTAATGCGGATGTAAATAAAATTTACAACATTATTCTATTACGGAAGTCTTTTTTGTTTAATAATCCCCTATAAAATATTCGAAATTGAATATTTACATGGTGGTAACTACCGCAACAGCGGCAGCATAATATAAATGGTAAAAATAGAAACATTTACAGTTTAATGTCACCGCTAACTGTTGTTCTGGTGCAGATCTCTTCTACTCGACTATGGGCAAAAACTTTATTGGAAAGGCGAACAGAGGGAATTATTGTGAAATTAAGTGAAGAGGAACGAAGACTTATCACAAATTCCATGACAATGCATTTATTTGGTATTTTATTTTCTTTGTCGTTGCAAAACATTTCAAGCGGTTCTACCATAAATGCTTGACTGATAACAAAACCGAAATAAAGCATTAGAGAGATATTAGCTGGGATCTGCTTATTTTCAACATCATGTCCATCATCATGACTATCTCCTATTAGTCATATCACCACCATCAGCATTTCATACATTCTTCTTGTTCCGTTTTCGTTTCATAAATTTATTTGATAATTATTTCCATTATACTTTAAAGTCCATTTCAATGTCCATCAAAAAGGATTATGGATCAAAATAAGCAGAATGAGCTAAGATATTTATATTAGGCGAGCAACTAAATTTCCACCAATAGATGGTGCCAGCTGTAAGTGCTAGCAGACTCTGCCATAACCTAAACGTTATGAGAAAAATTTAGGAATATGGTAAAACATACCCCATCGATACAATAGTGATTTTCTTTTGACGTCATATTCTTTTGGTTGTGTGAATACGTATGATTTTGTGCTAAATATTCGTCGTATGCGGGAAGCATTGATTTTCTTCTTTCAATCGAAGAAAACGGCGAGCATCGAGAGCTTCAAACCGTTTACGGACATGCTGATTTTAGTGAAACAAAGTGTCGAGACTGGTTCCGTTGCTTTAAAGACGGTGATTTTGATGTTGACGACCGTTCGCGTTAAGGAATACGGAAACCTTCGAAGACACTGAATTGGCGGCATTGCTTGATGGGGATCCGTATCAAACGCAGGTAGAATTTGCTTCAGTATTAAGAGTTACCCTCCAAGCCATTTCCAAGCGATTGCATGCATTGGGAATGATTCAAAAGCAAGGAACTTGGGTTCCTTATGAGTTGAAACCAAGGGACATTGAGCGTCGTTTTTTTGCCAGTGAAAAACTGATTCAGCGGCAAAAAATGAACAGCTTTCTATATCGTATTGTAGCGGGTGATGGAAAATGGATTCATTACAGCAATCAAAAGAAAAGAAAGTCATAACGGTTGCGATTGAGCCAAACTCTGCTCGAGAAAGTCCCACAATACGCAGAGAAGCACGATTAAGTGATTCTTTAGCATGACAACGCTCGGCCTCACGTGGCCAAGCCCGTTAAATCCTACTTGAAAACGCTGAAGAGGGAAATGAAAGTTCTACGCCTTTCGCCATATTTTCCAGATATTACACCGTCCGATTACCACTTGTTCCGTTCGATGGCACATGGTCTGGCTGACCAGCAGTTCCACTCATATGAGGAACTCAAGGAATGGCAAGATTCGTGGATAGTCCCAAAAGATGTACAGTTTAACCGTGATGGAATTCGAGCTTTGCCAGGAAGATGGGAAAAAGTAGTGGCTAGCAATGGCCAATAATTTCAATGAATCATTTCTAAACATGTTTTCATAATAAGGTTGCATTTTTATAATAAAAACAGCGAGCATTTAATTGCGCACCTAATACAATGTCATTTAAATGACCGCCTCTGAATTGGCAGTAGCAGTGGATCCTTTTGAAATGGTTTTCGACCACTTTTTCGCACATTTCGGGCGGTATCTCGGCTATAATATGATGAATGTGGGTTGAAATACTCCAATGTTTGGGGATTATCCGCGTAATCACGGCCTCTGACATAGACCCACAAAACAAAATGTAACGGCGTCAAATCGCATGATCGCCTGCCAATTGATATCGCCAATATGTGAAATGCCGCTTTCTGAAATTTCTCATGCAAAAAAACCAGAATTGGTGTTGTTGTGTGACTCTTGGCACCGTATTGTCGAAACCACATATCGTCCAGTTCATAATCTTCAATTGCAGGTCAAAAAAGTCGGTTATCAAATCAAGGTGCAAATCCTAATGCAAAATACATCATAATGAACTGTAAGTTAAGCCCAATTGCTGAAAACGACGACGAATTCGGATTATCCGCCACACTTTCACTAATAGAAGCGATATTTTGAGCAGTGCCGTACATTGCAGGCATCATGTCTGTCTACATCTGTAACGCTTCCAGTCCCTTCAAATTTGTTTATAATATTGCCAATTCCCTGTACAGTAGATCGATTATGACGACCATAATAGTTCCGTAATGCACGAAAAGTGACCGTTTAAATCGCCACTTTTGTAGTGAGTTGTAACTATTTTTACGCATTTTTTGGCTGCTAAACGATCCATATTCGTAAAACCTATGATTAAATAAACAACACTTTAGATGGTAGGTATTTAACAGCTGACATCCTCGCCAGACCTGCGGTTTTAAAACCACTAAATGAATAACCCTTTATAAATTGATTTGATGTAGTTGTTTCCATTGTCTGTGCACTACCAATGCTTTTGCCCATACATATCTAAATTGTCGAAAAAAAATGGTGGTAACCTCTCCATTTTGAAGCAAAATTTCAGCATACTGCCTTCAATAGTGCGATCTCTACCTGTTTTTCAACAGGCATGCGAAAGAATGAATAGGCTTTAATCGGCCTTTAGCACATTTTTTATAGCATTTCGTCCTGGCCTTTGAAAAGGATTTTTGGCCAGCATTTTCTGCGCCGCTCATCGAGTTCGTTGACGAAAATTTTTCGTGTTGGAGCGTTTGTGTTTATCCGCACTATGCAACCGCTATATTTTGATGCGCTTGAATACGTTGATTTTAGCTAGTTTCAATAAAGCTCTTACAGCTCATGGTTAATATGAATGCGATAGTGTCTGTCTGGGAGTATTTTTCTCTCACAGAATCCCAGCACTGGTTCATCCACCTGTGTCACAAACCAGGATTCTGCACCGTATTTCTGTATGGTAATATGATTGTGGAGAGAGATTTTTGCCATTAAATCGCTTGCTTATTAATGTAGTAACATTTGTTTGTAAATAATGATCTTCTATTAATTTAGTAGGTGAACTCGTCAAAAGCTATGGTTGTCAACGTTCTACTGCGTCCTAACCGAGTTTCATCGTCGAAACAAGTCAGTCAGCCTTGTATCCTTTAACGACTAGACCCATTTTAGCTGATTTCTTCTCAATGGTTGAGATGTCTGCAATAACATTTGACAGGGTTTAAATTTATACAAATTCTCTGAAACATCTTTCTTTATTCTGTGCCGCTGCTTTCCACTTTTTAAAATTTATATGCTGAGTTTTTCTTTTAAATTTTTGTATTGTTTTTTATACCTCCTTTCTGCCATTAAGGTCAGTTCAGACGCTAAATCACAAAGCACGAATACAAGCCAAAAACCTAAAATAAAAACAGCAACACCTGACATTGTTGCAGCAACACGTGTCCTCCAAGTAACATAAAAACAAACGAACAAAAGAGTACCCGCACAATCGTAAAACGATTCTAAGTTTATATGAGGACATTTTCACCATCACATAGATATCCCCAAAGCCCCAAAACAGCAACTGGATGGAACGAGCTGACAATGCGAAGCGAGCAATGAACCTCATTGAAGTTAAAAGAATTGAAGTTAAAAGTTAGAAGAGAACGTGACGAGAGAGGGAGAGAGCGATAATGTGTGCTTAAGAAATTTCCCTTTATTAAAGGAGAGAGTAAAAGTATGTAATTCACCACTGAGGGAAAATTTTGTTAAAGTATTAGATGGTTTCAGCGCCAACGAATAGGCAACATAATATTTTTGGAGAAAATTCAGTTATAATTCAACTCTAAACGTTAACGGTCGTCGCGAAACGGAAAAAAGTGAAAATAAAATACAAATAAAATTAAAATAAAAGATAAAAAAGTGGATTAAAAAAACAGAAACAAATAAAAATATATAATTTGAAAAAAAAATAAGAAAAAGAAAATTGAATTATGAAATAAGCAAAATAATCATATTACAAAACGAAAATCAGCAAATTTGAAGTAATTCTACGGGAGACAAGTTCATCCATTTTCATTCAAATTTCAATTTACTTTGTGGTTCCGGTTGTTTCATCTGCTGTTCGCCGACATCCATTGTTCTCCGTACAATCAATTTGTGTTCTGCGGGTGTAAAACGTTTAAAGTGAGTCCTTTTGTGTTGCTGTGGTTACCACTGAAGAGCCATAATAAAGCCAAGCATGCTCAACATCACATTTAATTAAATGTTAAACGTTTTCTATGCCCAAAAGCAAAGCAATAGTACTGCATATTTTTTTCCGGGATTTCTACTTAGTTAAAATAGTTAAAAACAACAGCAAACTGACCATGAATTCGGATGGATACAAATTGTGAAAAAGAACATTTAATCGCAGTAGGGAATTACAATTTTCTAAGGAAATACAATAAATTTCTTCGGAGATATCAATTGATTACAGCACTGGGATGCAGTTTTTAATTAAAAAAAGGGGTAAAATGTTTGAATACCTCGAATTTTAGGTGAAATGTAAGCAAATATTACAATCAGCGTTGTGAAGTTCTATTAAAATTAGGAAACTGAAACTTAAACTTTAACTCCGATATTTTAGAATTCTCAACTCCTACTCCAATTTTAACCTAGTAAGCATGGGCTGATCATGTTTTCGCTTAAATAGACGCTCCATTTGAAAATTAAGTAAACGAAGAGTCTGAATATGCTAAATCTATGTGATGCTATTTTTCTTTAAATTTTATCAAACTTTTAAAATTTTGTTTTTATACCCGCCGCAATGGGAATCGACAATTACAAATACTCATTTTATATTTCTGATCGCTGTAGAAATCTTTGTCAATACTGTATATTTGTCTTAGCAGGTTAAAATTCAGATTCATATCGAAAAACGGACTATGTTCAAAATAGGGTAGATTTCCCTTGTGTGGAAAAACGTTGCCTATACAAGGGCTACATCCAAATTATCCAAAAATTCTATTAAACTTGAATTTTTGCTGGGAAAACGGACAAAATCGATATATGACGTATAAGAAGAGAGTGTTTTTGATTCACCCACTCTCATAATGTGACCGATTGGGAGAAATTTGTCCAGTAGCTAAAAAAAAAAAAAGAAAAAAAAAAAACTTGCCCATACTATGGCTGAATCAAACTTTCTTCCAATTCCAATTGTGTCATTTAATATTTTAGTCAAAATACACGAGTATACCGTGATCTTAGCTCTAATTTTTCGAAACGAAACCGAGTCCTGCATAATACTTCGAAAAATGCAATTTTGTGAAGTCTAGAGCAGATTACATGGCCAAATGGCATAGTTGGAACAAAGACGAATTCCATTCTTACGTGGGCCAATTTTTTTCCTCTTGATCCACTTGGGTCACCTTTGTTTGACCCATAGTTTGAAACAACGATAAGATGATTGAGAATAGATACCAGAAAGGGTCACCCCAACTCATAAACATTTTAAGAGAATATCCTAGCTTTTGCCATGATTATCGAAAAATATATTATAGCAAGGTTTAAATTTTCTCTGAAATCAGCAACGACATTTTAGTCAGTCATCTGACATCTTTGTGGGCTGATGCAAAAATGTCAGAGGTGCCAGAAGGAACGTGGTGAATCGCTGGACTCTTTAAAAGATACTCTGAATTAAACCACAATCGAAAGAGTAAAATTACGACTTTCTGAATTTCTCCGCTTAGATATTGTAGAGAGACAACTGACTTTCGCCTCAAAAAAGAAGAAGACGGATTTTTACTAAATTAAACAATTTGTATTTGTGATACCCTTTGGGGTGTGGCTGCCGAGTCCATTTTCATTCGCAGAACTAAATTTGCTAAATGCCTTAAGTTTGAATTTATTGCAATTGAATTAAAGATATGAATCTAAGAATATGTGATTGGTTCCAAGAAATTACTTCACCAATCACATGGTCAAATGGCATAATAAGAACAAAGACAAATTCCATTCTTGCTTAAGCAAATTATTTCCCTCTTTACTGATTTCGCCCTGTTGTGTCACCTTTGTTTGGTCCATAGTTTGAAATAACGATAGGATGATTGGGAATAGATACCAGAAATGGTCACCCCAACTCATAAAAATTCCAAGAGAATATCCTAGCTTTTGCCATGAAAATAATATAGCGAGTATGGAATTTTCTCTGAAACCAGTACAGACATTTTAGTTAGTCATATGACATCTTTTTGGGCTGATGCAAAAATGTGAGAGGTGCCAGAAGGAACGTGGTGAATCGCTAGACTCTTTAAAAGATAGTGTGAATTAAACCACAATCGTATAAGTAAAATTACGACTTTCTGAATTCCTCCGCTTAGAGATCGTGTCTAAGAAGAAGAAGAAAACGGATTTTTGCTAAATCAACCAATTTGTATTTGTGATACCCTAAGAGACTGGGTAGCCACAGTCCATTTTCATTTCCAGAACTAAGTTTGCTAAATGCCTTAAGTTTGAAAATTATACTGAATTTATTGCAATGGAATTAAAGACGTGAATCTAAGAATATGTGGCTAAAATTTAATAATTTGCATGGGATCTAGCAGAGAGAGCGTTATTATTAATTTTATTTATCTTTTTTTTTTTAATTATAAGAATATAATGCTTCTGCAACACAATTGTGAAAATTTGAAAAAAGTGCAGTCAAAGAATTAGGGATTACAGCGGAATTTCAACAAATGGGCAAATTTGTATGGGAGTTACCACAAACGATATGGCAATGTCTACCGTTTTAATTCCCAGAACTAACTAACAGCTAAGAATATATGGATTATAGAGGTACCAGGTACCACAAAGGGAATGGTTGTTTAGTCAATTTTTTCAAAGTTTACCGAGAATTAGAAACCGCTAAATTGAATCAGAAACTAGTTTGCTGTAGCCTAAAGATTACGCCGAAAAGATTGAATTTTAGAAAATAAGAGATAGCAGAAGTCATGTTGAAATTGTGACCGTATAATTTGTATTGTTAATTTTTATTGGCCAGCATTTAGCGTGTATCATATTTGAATAAATTTAGTGAAACCATTTAAGAGATATGAATCTAAGAATACGAGGTGTGATAAAAAAACGGGGTTTTTTTCAAATTTCGTGAGTAACGTACACATGTCTGTTATATATGTATGTTGACAATGTCAGCCATTTTGGATTGTCAGTTTGTTTTTGACAGATAAAAAGGTTAGTCGTGTTTTGGTGCGCTCTTCGACTTTTTACTATTCGAAAAAATGATGAAAAAATTATCGATCAAAGAAACTGTATTAAGTTTTGTGTAATAAATGAAATTAAATGTGCAAGGACATTTGAAATATTGACTGTGACGTTTGGTGAGTGTACTATGAGCAGAACACAAGTTCAATTGTGGTTTAAGGACGGCCGAGAAGATGTCAATGACGATGCTCGTCCTGGTAGCCAGAGCCCTTCAACAACCGATGGATACATTGAAGCAGTGAAGAAAATGATTTTAGAGTGATTGCTGATGATGTTGGCATATCGTTCGGCTCATGCTAAGCAATTTTTACGGATGTTTTGGGCATGAAACGTGCGGTTGCGAAGATTGCTCCAAAATTGCTAAATTTTGAGCAAAAACGACGTCGCATGGACATCGCTCAGGAGCTGTTGAATGTCGTCAACGACGATCCAGATTTCCTAAAAAAGGTCATAAGTGATGCCGAATCATGGCTGTATGGCTACGACATTGAAACCAAAGCCCAATCATCCCAATGGAAGCGTCTAGAAGAGCCAAGACCGAAAAAATGGAAGCGTCCAAAAGAGCCAAGACCAAAAAAAGCACACCAAGTACGATCAAATAGCAAGGTTTCGCTCTCTGTTTTCTTCGATTACCATGACGTAGTGCATCAGGAGTTCTTACCACAAGGTTGGGCGGTAAAATAGAAGTATTAACTTGAATTTATTCGCAGTTTCCGTGACGTAACAAAGAAAAAATGCCCTGAATTGTGGAAAAAAATTCACTCATCTCACTCACTCACTCATCATTGCTTGTGAGAGATTATTTGGCCAAAAACAACACCGTTATCATGCCCCAGCCACCGTATTCACCTGATTTGGCCACCTGTGACTTTTTCCTGTTCCCATGATTGAAGAGACCCATGAAAGGATGGCATTTTGCGTCGATTGAAGAGATAAAAACCGAATCGCTAAGAGAGCTCAAGGACATACCAGAAAGTGCATATCAGAACTGCTTCGAGGCTTTTAAAAAACGCTGGAACAAGTGTATTATATCTGAGGGGGACTACTTTGAAGGAGATGAAATAGAAATTGATGAATAAATACTTTTTGAGAAAAATGAAAATTCTCCATATTTAACATAATGATGATCACCGGTAGTAACATGATGTTGTCATAGGCCGTAAAAATCGACACTTCGAAGATACCTTAGAGCGTTTCACAAAACTGGTCTTCAATAATATGCCACAGAACTGACCTAAAGCAGCCTGTTATAGGATTGCTTTGGAACATGCCACCGATTCAGGGATATTCAAGAAATCTTAGTTTTGTTTCAATTACATTAAATGTTCATTTCCGATGACTTATTTAAAAATCAGCACTCACCACACACAATTAATTCGTTTCTTAACTGAAATTGAACTAGAATATTACATTAAATCTCTTTCTCTATTAAAACGTACTATTTGGAAAATCCGAAACGGAAGAATGGTTTTATGAATATTAATTTCTCAACCTCAATGCAAATAAAAAACTGACATAGTTTAGATTTTTTACTGAGAAAAAAAAGACCTGATGCCAAAGTACTAAAAATAAAAATGCTTCTAATAATAAGATTAATATAATTTCAGCTCTTCTTTTCGAATGTAAGAAACGTAATGAATCCAAAGAAAATAAATCATCAATCAGCAATCAATCAATCAACAAATCCAGAAATAATACCATAAATGATACCATTAGAGACATTATGGAACAGATATCTTTTCCTGGTTTACAAAATTTTAAAGCTAAAAAAAGACATCTGCCAGAATGAGAAGTGATATGGGATGGAGAAAAAAATATACAGCAAACGTTGAAGATATTTTTTTTTTTAATTCTATCAATACGATTAATATAAATGAAAGCTGTTAGACTCCAAATAAATAAAGCATATTCCAAATGTGTACAAAATCTCTATAATGAATGGATCAGGAAATTATGTGGAATATATACGTAAGAAATACAGTGGAAGATGTGTTTTTGCGAACAATGTAATTTGTATGAGTTATGCATGTTAATTTTAAATCAAATACCACACCGTTTAACTCGCGGTTCATCATATGATAAATTAGTATAAAAATATTTCGACATTACATTTTTATAAATTAAGAAAACCCAAGAGGTAAATCATTAATTATGGATCATTAATTATTATTTGGAGAGGGAAAGCTTAATTTTCTCAAATTATCATCTGTATTTGAAATAAAATTTACACCAAATGCAGAACATGGCATATTTTCTCCTTCTTGAAGCAATACTGGGTCAAGCTATCACAAAACCATCTAATAGTTTTTGAATCATGAAATCTAATCTTGTCGCTTTTGCCCATTTTTTTGTAAAAATTACAATATATTGGTATTATTTGATCTGAAGAGGTTTTTCTATTGTTGATGTTGGAAAAAAGTGATATCGATCCTAAAGAAATTCATTGTCCAAGCAAGGTTTTACCGCACCTAGAAGCAAGATTTGTCACTGAGACTGTATTTTATATAGTATTTGATATTTGATTATTTCAGAAAATGAATGGAAGAATACACCACTTTAGCCCCTGTTTTGATCCAGTTTTCATACAAATGTAGCAACAGGCTCAATTGTAATGCTTCCAAAATCTAGATTTTTCATTGAAATTAAATTCTTTTAGCATCTGTTTCTAAGTTGGGTCAAAGTCAATCTCTGTTCTATCGATAAATGTTTTGATATTGTCCTCAAGCAAACACATCGTTGAAGCTTAAAAATTCGCAAGTCGCTTTTAAGAGCCAACATTTCCATTCTAATTTAATTATATTCAATCCTTATGGTTAGATTGGATTAAAGACAATATTTATTAATAACTGTTCCCTTACACAGTTCAGATGTAAATGTATCGACTGGGCTTGATTTTATCGCTTCTAAAATGCACTGTATTCATTTTGTTAATACGTGGGGTTGATCGGACAGTGTTTTTATTTCATATGAAAGAGAATGAGAAAAACGGGGGTTAAAGAATGTATAATCCAATGATTTTCATTTATTGGCAAGGTTTTACCTTTTATTCCTAGGGTTTACAA
This sequence comes from Philornis downsi, assembly GCA_019455685.1. Classification (NCBI taxonomy): domain Eukaryota; kingdom Metazoa; phylum Arthropoda; class Insecta; order Diptera; family Muscidae; genus Philornis; species Philornis downsi. The sequence goes on along the minus strand of JAHXMU010000056.1, from coordinate 1,610,742 downwards.
AATGGAGATTATTTTACCAAAACAGGGACTTTAAACGTTTAAATAAATATTTAATATATCGAATGTAAAATGAATACTGAGCCTTGGGCGATCGGTAGCTGAGAGTTAGAATACCGCTTTATTACACTGCTAGAATGGTGGAGTGAAAGCTCTTTCCTTAGCCGCGGTGGGCGTGTACTTAAAAATTAACTCTTACAACTATCAGGGTAAGGAAAACTGTGCACGTAAACACATTTGAATTTGATTATCTTTATTACATGTTATTTAGTTGGATCAAATACGGCTAAATCGACTCATTATTTGGTATAGCCCCACAGTTTTCTTTTGCATTTTTCCCATACTGTGCCACACCATAATGCACAGGATTATCCATTTATTGGTTTCAAAACAGACGGTCTGGCAAGGCTGTCAGCTATTAATTACCTGTCATCTGAAGTGTTATTTATTCAGCGAAAGGTTTGCCATTTACGAATATGGATCGTTTAACAAACAAAGAATGTGTAAAAATAGTTAAAATTTACTACAAAAGTAGTGATTCAAACGTGGACACTTTTCGGTATGATTATGGTCGTCATAATCGACCTACTGTGCAAGGAATAGGCAAGATTATCCAAAACGCAAGATATTCAAAAATTTGAGGAGACTGGCAACGTTACAGATGTGGTCAGGCCTTTGCATCATCACAATTTACTTACTGCCGAAAATATTGCTTCTGTTAGTGAAAGTGTAGTGGATAATTCGAATATCAATTCAGACCATTATGGCCGTATGATAACCGATTTTTTTAGTCTGCAATTGAAAATTATGAACTGGACGATATGTAGTTTTAACAAGACAGTGCCACGAGCTACCCAACACAACCGATTTTAGCTTTATTGCCTAAAAAGTTTCCAGAAAGCGTAATTTCACGTTTCGCGACGTCAACTGGCCGCCAAGTCATTAGGCGATTTGACGCCGTTAGTCTTTTGTTGGACTACGTCAAAGACTGTGTTTACGCGGATAATCTCAACAACCAACGTTATTTTAGTTATCGCCAAGATACCGCCCGAAATATGCGAAAAAGTGATCGAAAACTACCTCCACTATCCACTGCTGCAACCAATCCTGCGGTGGACATTTACATGACATTGTATTTCGTACATAATTCCAATGTCCAAGCATTATAATGAAACATAAGTTTCATAGAAAGCATATCCTTATGTGTGTTTTATTTAATTCTACTTTTGAAACCGAAAAATGGATAACACGGTGTGTTATTTAGTTGGGTCAAGGACGATCATATCAACTCGTTGTTTGTTATATTCCTATAATTTGTATCCGAATTTTACCCACACCATAATGTAGTCTCATTATATATTTATAAATATACTCGTATATATTTAAAATTTTCTATAATCAAATTTTAGGGTTTAATGGTTTGGGTTATCGCTTTTTCCTTTACTTATTTTGTATAGAAAGTTGCAAAGTCATAACTCTAATCGAGGTTTGTTAATGGAAAAGTTTTAAGTTTGTTTAAGGAAAGGTTTTGCGCATCATATTTGCAACTATTTGACTTAGTAATTGATGAAGTTATCAATTATATGTCAATGTCTCAATAGCAAAATAAAGGAAAACTTCAAAAATTGTTGGATATATTTTCAAGGAGAACTGCGAGTATTACGTCTCGCCAAAGAATGATATCAGTTCACATAGATTGCAATCCGCTTGCAATATTTTTGTAAGAAACCCATGGCCGGCGAGACGCCCTTGGCCAACAGGTGACAGAACTCTGCTCCTAATAGATCATTATTATTTTCGTTATTGTGTTGTTGTTATCCACCGCTAAAAAATTCCGCAACCTTCTTAACTTCCAATCAATAACAAATTTGTTCATTTTCCTATTGATGAAGTAGTTGATAGTAAAATCCTTCATATATCACTGAATATTGTATGATAATGCTTTGGAATAATTTATGAATTGTCTATCGGCTTCTGGGAAAATGAAATGTAACTGATTTGAATAGACTATTGTAGAATTCTTTCCAATGCTTATATTTCTTTCCCAGTATGTTACCCGAATATGAGTGACAAGCAAAGGCCACTCCTTTTGTTTGTCTGTGAGGAACATTTCAAGGCGAATCACATACTGGCCGAACAAATCGCAATGTCTTGAATATTTCATGTGAATTCGTGCACTTGTAAATCAAAATGACAACAATGTGGATATTTCAAAACGGTTATCATCAATTCAAAGTTCACCTTTGCACAAACATTGGTAGAATAATACAATGGATCAAAATGAAAAAGAGTTGAATTTTGCACATGGGCTATGAAATGTAATGGGCACACTCAATGAGAACTGATTTTGATATCTGATTTTGCAAAACAAATAACTTATCGATATTACTTGTATCTGTATATCAGTATTAATTTTGATACAAAATGCTGTTCCACTGCAAGCCTCAGCGATTTGTTTTACTTTCAGAATGATGCAATCGTCTCGTTGCTAAAAATGAATAGATAATTTTCTTTTAATTTACGTCTTCTCCAAAAAAACTTTATAAACATCTGCCCAAAGTAATGATTACACTAGCCAACAAAGTTTTGGCAACCAAATATCTTTCCTGGGGTAATTTGGTGGGCTGGATTCGAATCTGTAATTCGTGTTTCTCTATCATGTCAGGTTTTCGGGATACAAAAAATAGGAATGATTTCATTCGTTTTTTACATGAAGAATCACTAGTTTATTTAAAAATCAATGAATTTTCTAAAGTGAATGACGTTATTTCAACGTTGTTTGTATATTGTTGGTTCGGTTTCACCTATAAGAGTCCAGCAACAGCCTCCCAGCCTGCTTTTGTCCCAAAATCCTTCATAATTTCCTTCAATTTTCATTACATTTTGGTAAGCGCGCTCCCCTTGGTGGTCACTCACCGCACCAAGGTTTTGTGGAAAAAATCGAAATGCGAAAAAATTCATTTTGAATGACATTCGTCCACCTAATTCGTGATAACTTTTCAATAATTTAGCAACAATTTGTCTGTAGTTTTCATTCTTATTGATTCCTAGAAAACTGTTCACGATGCTCTTGAAAGATTTCCATGCTGCATATTCTTTCTTTTATAAACACTGTGAAAAATTGTCATCATTCAACCGCTTCCTGATCTGAGAGTCAACAAGTATGACTTCTATGATTTTAGCGTATGAAATTTTAGGAAAAACCGCTATCAACCGCCTCGTCACAATAGTGATTTTCTATTGAGGTGCGAATATGTATGATTTTGTGCCAAATAATCGTCATATGCGGGAAGTATTGATTTTCTTCTTAAGAAAACGGCGGCGGAAGCTCATCGACAGCTTCAAATCGTTTACAGAGATGCTGCTTACAGTGAAACAACGTGCCGAGACTGGTTCAGTCGCTTTAAGGATGGTGATTTTGATGTTGACGACTGATCGCGTGAAGGAAGACGAATAACATTCGAAAACGTTGAATTGACTGCATTGATTGCTGGGGATTCGTGTCAAACATAGGTAGAATTTGATTCAGTATAAGGAGTTACCCACTAAGCCATTTCCAAGCGATTGTATGCGTTGGGAATGATTGGAAAGCAAGAAACTTGGGTTGCTTGTGAGTTGAAGCCAAAAAAACGTTGAGTGTCGTTTTTTCGCCTTTAGCGACAAAAATGTAAGGGGTTTCTTAATCGTATTGTAACGGGAGCCGAAAAATTGGTTCATTACAATAATCCAAAGAGAAGAAGGTCATGGGGGCTACTAAGTCGTTGACTCGGCCGAATATTTATGCTGCGAAGGTTATGCTCTGTATTTGATGGGACCACTTCGGTGTTATTTATTACGAGCTGTTGAAACCAAGTGAAAGCATCACTGGGGATCGATTATGCGATTGAGCCAAGTTCGTCACGGAAAATGCCCACAATGCGCGGAGAGACACGAAAAGGTGGCTTTTCAGCATGATAACGCTCGGCCTCACATGGTCAAGCCCGTTAAGACATAACTGGAAACGCTGAAATGGGAAGTCTTACCCCATCTGAGATATTCTCCAGATATTACGCCGTCCGATTATCACTTGTTCCGTTCGATGGCAAACGGTCTGGCTGACCAGCAGTTCCACTCATATGACGACATCAAGTAATGGCTAAATTCGTGGATAGCCTCAAAAGGCGAACAGTTTTAGTGTGACTGAATTCGAGCTTTGCCAGAAAGAAGGGAAAAAGTAGTAGTTAGCGATGGGCAATAATTTCAATGAATCATTTGTAAACATAATAAGGTTGCATTTTTGTGAAAAAAAGACAGCGAGAATGTAGTTGCGCACCTGATAAATATGTTATAGGTTAATATTCTAAATGAAATATTTATCCATATGCGAGTTATTCTACTCAAATATCTGGTTTCGTTTCAAAAATGTTTACCCTTGAATATAATACTATCACCGGACGAATGTATTTCATAATTACTTAGTTTATATGTCGCTCATGCCGCTTTTCACGCTAATCCACTGCAGTTGTATTTTTCAAAGTTTCTACTATGCGAAACATCCGAGAGGTTCTTTGGATGCATTTTCCCAATTTCATGGTACCATTCAAGAGTATATCTAAACAGTTTGTGTGTAGTTTTTTCAAATTTTTTAAGGACTGTTAATTTGTGGACTAACTGCCTTGAACTCAAATATTAGATATAACTCATTAGCAAAATATTTTATTCCTCGGTGTCGTGAATTGATATTTGAATGGTACTTTGCAATTAAAATGTTTAAGATAATGTGTGGTCCTCTGTACCAATGTGATGGACGGACAATTCTCCAAATCTCTTACAATTCTCTCCTATCCCCACTATCGTTTAGTCATTCCTACGGCCCTTCTGGTGCATGAAATTTGTTTGGTGTGAGTGTAAATGTAACTTTTCCATAAAAATTATTCATCCTGATATATGTATATTTAAATAATTTTTCTCAATATATTTTATTCAAAAACAACATTAACTACATTTTTGGGTTTGTCTTTTTTTTGGTATTTTTAGACTTAAGCACAAAGGACACGAGCAGGCACATGGCACGGATAAGGAGTGAAAATGGGAAACCGGATGCTCGTGCTGACAACACATGCAAATCGCCTGAATGATAAACTAGCATAACTGGGCTTATATACATAAATACTACGACATTTTATGTTTAACATTTCAGCAGCTTTAACGGAAATTTAAAAGTTTCGAAGCAACTTTTACAAACGCAAAAGTTTGCTCGATTCACAAATTTCCCCAGATAAAAAGTGTTCTAGAGTAGAGAGAGCCTTTGTAAAGGCTACATCAGTAACAAGCAAAAGAACATAAATTCCAAATACTCTTTAAACGGCCACGTGAATTTCTACAATCTATCTCTAATGTTTCTGTTGGTGATGCTTGCCGTCCTTCAAGCAATTTCCGTTTCGACATTTTAATGGCAGAAAGTGTAAGTGACAACTGAATGGAAACGGAAATTCTTTCTCCCGCCTCAAAGTAGCCAATAAAAATAACAAGTGCAACATCTATACAAGAGGCCGACATTAAAAATGAGCGAAATGATGTAGAAATTTTGCCGTAGCCAAAAGCACACAAGAAAGGTCAAACAGTGATAAAAAAAAAAGTGTATACGTGAAGCGAAAAAAAGAAATCTATAAATAATCTTGCAAATACGGAATTCATTTTAGTTTGTTAAATTTCGACAAAAACAAAAAAAAAAAAGAAAATAATCTCTATACAAGTTGATATCAGTAACCGGTGATTAGAGTGTAATAATAGTATTTATTAATCTCTACGTGTTAATGGGCATTTTGGTTAATTGAGTTCTTCGATTCGGGGAAGGATAAAACAAATTTTGAAAAATTTTTTCGTGCTGGTGCAAGGATCAAAACGACAACGTCAACATGGCTATGGAATGGATAACGGCTATGGACAAGAGGTAAGTTTCAAACTGCCTAAGACTAAATATATTTCATGTAATGATCTTAATAACGGGTCCAACAATTTCAATACCATAAGAAATTCATTAATTAATTTTAATTTAATTTTTTTTAATTAATTTTTTAAGTAATGTATTTCATTTATTTGCTTTATTGGAGGCCAGAGAAAGGTGAAGTTTCTGGATATTAATTTATTTGGAAATTTTCGTTGGAGCACCGCCATAACCAGTCTGACTATGTACGCGGTTACTCCATCCAGCTGAAACCAAATGATGTTGAAGCGGATACGCCTTCGGCGCAGTTTTAGTTAAAAAATTCATTCAACATCTTCAAATAAGGATACATATCGAAGATATGTGGAGGGTTTTAACCATATAGCATGTTTAGTTTGTTTGTGAGAGGCATAAATAACATGTCCTTTCATGGGTTTCTTCAACTTTGGGAACAGGGAAAAGTAACAGAAAGACAAATCTGGTGAATACGGTGGCTGAGACATAATACCGGTTATTTTTGGCCAAATAATCTCTCACAACCAAGATGAGTAAGCAGGTGCATTATCATGATGGAAAAGCCATGCATTTTTTTTCCACAATTCCGGGCGCTTTTTTCGTATTGCTTTACGAAAACGGCGCTTAACTTCAAGGTAATACTCCTTATTTATCGTACGATCTTGTGGGAAGAACTCCTGATGCACTATGACATGGTAATCGAAGAAAACAGTGAGCAAAACCTAGACATTTGATCGAACTTGGCGTGCTTTTTTTGGTCTTAGCTCTCCTGGACTCTTCCATTGAAACGATTGGGCTTTAGTTGCGATGTCATAACCATATACCAGTTATGACTCTTTTAAGCAAATCTGGCTCATCATTGACGTCATTCAAAAATTCCTGAGCGATGCTTATGCGACGTTTTTTTTTTTGTCAAAATTCAGCGATTTTGGAACGAAATTCGCTTCATGCCCAAATTTTCCGAAAAGATTGCATGGCATGAGTCAACCAATATGCCGACATTCTCAGCAACTTCTCTAACTGTGATTCAACGATGTGCTGGGGCGTCCTGAGCGAGCGTCGTCCTTCACATCTTCTCGACCTTCTGTGAAAAGCTTGTACCAGTTGTACACTTTTTTTTTGACTCAGAGCACTCTCACCGTATGCCACTGTCAAGATTTCAAGTGTCTTTGAGCACTTAATTCCATTTTTTACACAAAATTTGATGCAACTTCTTTGATCCTTTTTTCCGACAGCAGAAAATAGCCGAACACGCGAAACTTTTCTCTTATTTATGCCTCTCATAAACAAACTAAAAATGCTATATGGATAAACACATCTTCGAGGAGAGTGTATCAAAATAAAAAAAAAATAATAATCGAAAGTCGAATGTACGTAGACCGCCAAATTTGAAAATTTACCTTTTTTTGAATACACCTCGTAGTTGTCTAAGTCTAGTAAACGCTACTCAATTTGATGTTTGCAATTGTATTTAAACAGTAGGTCTAGTGGGACTAAAAATTAGATTTGAGAAGTTCTCCTATCATACCTCATGGGACCCAGACGAGATTGTTTTGTTCATATATATTCTGCCAACAGAAGCTACCATGAGCTCATCGAGCGTTTTAATGACAAATTCATCTTTCTGCATGGAAAATATAAGCTATAGTAAAGCGAAATACTTTATATTTTTTTTGACATTGAAGATTTTATTTAGCGCAGTTACAATAATCCGGTTTAGGTTAAATATGCATCATTTTGTTCAACAATTTGTTGCCATTTTTAAAGTAATCCTCCTATGCCTCTGTCATAGAAGCCTTCGTCCCTATGGGCAAGAAGCTTAGATTGTTACAAGTTTTTTCTGGTTTTTCTTAACTAGCAAAATTTATGGCCATAGACAAGAATAGGGAAAGATAACTTAATGCCAGATTTTGACTACAAGGTGGAATTTTCCAAAACAACCTTCCGGAACTTTTGGCATGTCACTATCGATATGTGTGTCCTGGTGTTATCCTGTTGGAACACAATTTCCCTGCTATTGACCAAAGTTGACCGCTTCTGGGCTTTTGCTTTCTTTAGACCATGCAATTATTAACAGCACAGTCCCGAATTAAATGTTTGATCCCTATTAAAGTTAGCAACTCCTGGTGCTTCTTCGGCAGGGTATGCTTGCATTAAAATCTGGGCAATAGGAATTTCTTGCTGGCCCGATTTGCAGATTATGCAACGCATAAGTTTTACTATTTGATATCCATTCGTACAGCTTATCTTAATGATATTTCGTAATGACGATTCTTGTTGATTCTCTGCAATTAAAATAGAATACCGTCAATTGACCTCTGCCAAATGGAAATCTATGTGCGACAACTAATGTGTTCGCCCTGACAAAACTCATTTAAATTGATTACCAACACAAATGTTTGCCTCCTGACAAATATGTTAAATGTAACACTTTTTCATCCTTAACGTGAACAATCTGAAGGAAGTAGACGATACAAACAAAAAAGACAAATTATTCTCCCAGTGTACCCACTCTTGTCCTGCAAGTGTTGTTAATTGACCTATATTTGCCTTTAGAGCACTTAACTCAACCCCAACAACGACCATCCAGAAAGCAAGCATAATTCCATTGTTTTGGAAGTGTGTAGGAAATGAATGAATACAGTGATGTCCTCTTGCATTATCCTTTTAGCACCATATGAGGACAAGATAATATTTTAACGAAGCGATGGCAGGAATAGAAAGAAATGGCATCAACAAAAAGGCACCTTTTGTTTTGAGGCATATGGAGAGCTGCTGTTATCGACACCTTTAGGCCTTGGATTTAATGTTCAACTTTTGGGCCAAAAATAAATTACCTTTTCCTCTAAGCCGCCTGGCCAGAACCCAAAGGACTAGCAAATGAGTATGAAGTGTTAAAGCGAGGAGAGAAGTATCGGTAGTAAAAATATTAGATGCAAGGAGCCATAGAATAACACTCACACACACTTCTATTGCCTTAAAGCAATTGGACTTAAGAGATGGAATAGCATTTATTCGTTTTACGGGTACTAATAAAATAATAACAATAAATTGTACTTTGTTTTATGTCCCGGATAAGAAATGTTGGCGACTGTTCTTGCCGAAATAAAATTGCATGGTACAATTAATGTTATGTGAGACATACTCGTACATTGCCTTTCTTTTATCTTCGTCTTCAATTTTCATTACAGCAGCTTTGAATAAGAATGTGATGATGGGTTAAGTTTACTGTGGCGCAAGTCCTTTAAAAATCTAGTATATGCACAGATACCAGAATAAAATATGTCAATCCGGGAAGAAAACCTGAAGTGAGATAAATACAATAATTATGCAACAGTCAATTTGAACATCTTCCGCCTTTAGCGAAATTGGGAAACTGAATTTGGGGAGTTAAAACAAGTGACTGACTCAAATTAGGGCAGACATCAAAAATTCTGTTGCGCCAAGCCTTATATACCCACTATACATCCACAGCGTGATGGACGATGTGCTGGCTCATATCGATATAAGTAGGAGCAGCGATGAGTTTGCCATTACTTTTGAAACAACAAGAAATGATAATCTGGAATATCATAAAATATATACATTCTTGATCGTCGAATAGCAGGGGTAAATGAAAAAAGAAAACGGGAAATTATTCTGCCACTCCTTAACTGTTTGACCGATTTTGATAACATTTCGCGCAGATGTTTTTGTTCGGAGACACAGCCATAACCATAACATCATAACCAGAGCTGCCTAGTAGAGATCCAAAATACGGTACCACGGGTTTGACAAATTTGTACTATGTTACCGAAATCAGGTTTCAACAAACATCATTCACTAGCCCATAAAAAATATGCTTGTGTGTGCTGGTTATCTCCTATAGGTTGAAAGATACGCTATTTTGAATAAGTACAGGGTGGCGCAATAGAACGTGCATATTTAAAAAATATATTAGAAAATAAATACAAAAGGTATGGTTAAAATAAATCTAAGGCATTGTAGAGTAATAAATGGAGTTTTTCTTTTTAAATAACATCATCTAAATGGTGACCCTCTCTACGACGGCACTCCTCTAACCGCAAACGAAAATTATTGAAAACTTTCTTCAGTAATACTGGTGTAATGGCTGCCGTTTCACCACGGATATTCTCCTTGAGCTGAACGATGTTTCTTGGGTTATTACTGTAGACTTTGTGTTTGAGGTATCCCCACAAAAAAAAGTCAAGAGCCGTCAATGGCGCCATGGGATATCACCTCTTTTCGAAATCACTCTGCCAGGGAACATCTGCTTCACCACCGCCATGGAGTCATTTGATGTGTGACAGGTAGCTCCATCTTGTTGGAACCAAGTTCTGGAATTCACTATTCTTGAACTTTCAATTTCTGGAGCCAAAAATCCGTCCAACATCTCAACATAGCGTTCCGTATTAACCGTGACGTTTTGGCCCCGCGCATTTTCGAAGAAAAAAGGACCAATTATTCCTCTGCCAGAGATTGCTGCCCATGCTGTCACTTTAGGATTATGCAATGGTTTCTGGTGTTTGATTTTGGGATTTTCACTGTTCCAGTAACGACAATTTTGACGGTTTACGAACCCATTCATAAGGAAATGAGCCTCGTCAGAGAAAAGGATATTGTCAAAATTGGAAAATCGATTAAGCCTTGCTATGAAGTCAGACTGTTTCAATTCTCTTGCGAGTCGACATTTGTGGATTTCCTCGTACTGACTCCATAACTCTCTCAACATTGTCTTCGGTTCTAGATGTTCTTGGGCGACCATTTGCTTGTGGTTTAAATATTGAACCGGTCTCTTCAAAACGCTTTACCCATATTTTAATTAAATTAGCACTCGGAGCTTCACTAATTCGCCGTAGTCCATATTCAGTACAATATAGTCGCCTAGTAGCAATATATGAACGAGAGTTCTCGTAAAATGCGCGCACGCAAAATGCGCGACGCTTCCCGTCGAAGTGATTCATAGCGACTAAAACTCCATGAGCCCGCCAACCCAACGATATAGGCGCCCTCCTGCCCGCGCCTTTTCTACCCCGCAAAAAAAGATGATGCAATATGCATGTTCTTTGCGCCACCCAGTATTTATTTTTTTTTAATTTTATTCTCTGACTTTTTACAATTTTTTCCCAATTGTAAAGCAGAAGTGCACGAGGGTTTAACGTGATTCTCGCCGTGAAGGTCTTATCCACGGTGTGCGACACACTAGGCATACAGGGTTGCCCATATTCGACGGACCCATGTTTTTTAAAAAAAAATCA
>JAHXMU010000056.1:1526899-1599146 GCA_019455685.1 Philornis downsi | reverse complement strand
CATCTCTGTCAAAAGTTATGGCGTTGCCAGATGGGTCCGTCGAATATAGGCAACCCTGTATTACAATGCGATTGCCAACGGCCCCTTGATACAGCCAAGTGAAACTTGAACTATGTACGAAAAGGGGCTGACAATCTTAGTATTACCGCAAATGTCGACCCTTTCTTCGCAGTCAGGAGATACCAAATTGTTTATGCTAGTATGGAACATAATTCCCATTGGCGGAGGTGAGGCCTATCTTACCAGCTCCGCTACTCTATGGGTCTGTATCGCCCGGTTGCAATGCACCTCCACATTCGAACACAATGTCCAATTGTAAAGCAATAAGAAATCTAAGTTATTTCAAAAACATATTTCCGAAAGGCAGTAACTGTTTCGTTGGTTTTTTTTTTCGTTTCTTATACCCGTTTTGCCATAAAAATGCTATTCGGTATACGCTAAAGTGGATAATTTTGCATGCTAAGCTAAACGGGATAAGTTGTATAAAAAAAGTGGTAGGAAAGTATGAAATGCGACCAAGTTCTCCTACGCAAAAGTAAACAAAGAATTTAAAGAAGAAGGAGAACGTCAAATGACGTAAGTACAAGTTGTTAGTTTTTTTTCCAAACATCAGTTGGTGAATTTTAGTTTTGTGTGTTATTGGCGTTATTGACGTTTGTATGGATTTGTTTGGATGTATGCTTGTATGGATTTGTTTGTTTTGGGTTTCCTTGGGTGATAAAATGATAAGGAATAAGAACAAAACAAAATTAATAAACATTTCATAAATAACAATGCTGCCAAATTAATTTTGCTAAGCGCCGATGCGTTTTTTTGGTACCAGTATCCTATATACTCATACAACAACATTTCACATAAACTTCAATAACTTTTGCATGTTAGGAATACCAGAAGAGTCAATGCAACATTTGTGGAAAATAAATTGTTTTCCAGCTATTGTGGGAAAAAGTATTATCAATCTTTCGGCTATTGTGGAAAAAAATTTCAGAGAAATGTATTACATTTTTGTGTTATTCTTAAATATAACAAAATTTGCTTTAAAACCTAAACTACTTAAATGTTACATTGGCACCTATAGCTTGTCACAAATATTTGATATTTTCTTTGCCAAAAAAATAAATTTTAACCCAAAATATCTTTAAATGACCCACCGTGGCGCGATGGTTAGTACACGCGACTATCATTCGCTTGATCCTAGGTTCAACCCCGCATACAGCCACCTAACATTATTTCAGTGGCGGTCACCTTGATGTGTCTCACAAACACTCGAGTAGTCGAGTCGTCTTGTAAATGCTTCTCAAACTGTGATGTTCGGAATCGTCATGAAACTGTAGGTCTCGTTGAGTGTGTCTAAAAATAGAATGCGAGTAAGTTATTGGAATGTGAGCAGTTCTTCTATGTCTCATTCATGAGATGTAAGGGCGTTAATTATCTTTAAATGCGGCTGTTATTTTTGAATTATTTAAATTTTAATTTATAACCGAACTTGTTTAAAATAAATGTGTAGAATTTGGTCATCAGTTATCTATAAATAATAAAAAAAAATAAAGTAATTTGTTAAAACTCTAATTTTTGTCAATTTTTGGTTTTTGTTTGGGAGTTGTGGAATTCCTTTCAAAAATATTTAGAAACGTTTTATTGTTGGATTAGATTACCTAAGATTCTATTATACTTAGTGCATAACTAAATACTCGTATGTTATTACATTTCCACTTTTTAGAAATTGGATATTACTTAGGTTAGGGTTAAGTTAGGTCAATAAGTCTGTCTGAGTAGACAGACTCACTTACGCCGTATAGTCCATTGTAATACCACGGAAACTACAGATATGTATGCCCGTAGTTTCCCCCATTGAACCATTCTGAGCGGCACAAGAAGATTTTTAGTCGGCCAATATCTATATCATACAGATCTCTCAGGTCCCTAAAAAAATAAGAGCGCAGTGTTGATCCCCGCCTGGTCGCCAGGGCGGGACAATTGCAGAGAAGATGTTCTACTGACTCCTTCTCTTTTTCATTCCCACAGCTCCTGCAGAAGTCACTAGTCGCAACTCTCAATGTCACTGCATATCGGCCAATCAGTTAGTGTCCCGTCATGACGGATACAAACAATGAGATGTGGGGTCATGATAGCGACAGCATTGTGTGTGAACGCTTCAGATGTAGGTGAGGCCACATATGTATGGATTGATTACAGCCTCGGACAGACACCCACCTATCATTTGATGCTAAATATACTCTATCTCGCAGCAGGAGCTCGAAAGTGGCTAGAGGCATGCCCACGGACTCTAACTCGGCTAGAGTCTATAAATTTATTCTTTGTCTTGCCAGCTCGTCTGCTCTGCAGTTCCCTGGTATATCTTTGTGGTCCGGCACTCGCATAAGGTGAATTTTGAAATATTGAGCCAACTCGTTAAGAGATCTGCGGCATTTCAGAGCTGATGCTGAGTTCAGGAAGACAGAATCCAGGGATTTAATGGCAGCTTGACTGTCATAGAATATGTTAATCCCCCCCGTGGTAAGAAGATCTCAGCCACTCTGCCACTTCTTTAATGGCCAATAAACGCTGATAAACACTACAGTGATCAGGTAGCCTTCTTGCTATACTAACCCCTAGGTCTTTGGAGTAAACCTCGAAACCTACCTGATTATTTAAAGTTGAGCCGTCGGTGTAGAAGTCGGCCTTCTGTCTTCTACCAGGGGTTACAAATTTCCTCGTACGTCTATCTGGTATAAATAGGTGGTACATCTTGTCGAACAGTGGTTCAGCCGGAATGTAGTCAATGATGCTTATTGTGTCAGGCACCATGTTAAGGATCACATTGTGGCCATAACCACTGTTTGACCACTGTGACAGCTTTCTCAGCCTTAGTGCCGTAGCTGCGACACTCGGCATGCTAATTATGTCCAGGGGTAGTAAATGCAAAATTATAGGTACATTTAGTGCATCGGATGGGTGGTGCGGAGCGCGCTTCTGATGCACAGACTAGCCATCCTCTGGACGTTGTCTAGTATTCTACAGTATGTGAACTTCTCAAGAGCCTTCCACCAGACGATAACTCTATGCAACATTATCAGTCTTAGTACTGCAGTATACGGCCAGTGAACAATGCGAAGCTTTAACCCCCATTGTTTACCTGTAACCCTCTTGCATGCATATAGCGCCACTGTGGCCTTTTTCGCCCTGTCTAGAATGTTGAGTTTAAAATTCAGTTCCTTGTCCAATAATACCCCAATATATTTTGCACAGTCCGCGAAAGGAATTTCAGTTTCTCCCATTGAGATAGGATCCACAGGTGGAATCTTGTACCTCCTGATGAACAGAACCAATTCGGTCTTATTTGGATTTACTCCGAGACCATTTTCCTGCGCCCGCTTCGTTACAGTAAGAAGGACTCTTTGAAGGATGTCTCTGAGTCTACGTATACGTGGACTCACTATTATTCTTTCAGAATAATACAAATATGTAATACAATTCTCAACAATTTTTGCCACAGTTGGCGAAAGATTGATCATGCTTTTCCTAAAATTGTTGCAAGAAATGTTATTTTTATAAGTTTTGTATTGAGACTTTTAAAAATTTTAATATGCAGAAATTATTGAAGTAATTTCTTTTATAGTTTACAAGAAATTTGACTGCCTTTCGAAAATATGCTTTCCAAAATAATTCGGACTTCTATTATTTGCTTAACAATTGGTAAAAAACTGTAAAATAACAGAGGAAAAAAATATAAAAAAATCATTACCGGCACATATAACCATTTTCTATCCAAAAACTAACCGAAAGCGTAAAAATTGTTGTAATCGTATCAGAAACTTGGATATAGTCGTGCAATAAAAATGTGTCATACCCGACACACTGCGCTTTGAACCAACCACTGGGTGGCTGTGGTTATGCCTGGAACCCTGTGCCACCTCTTCTATACTTCGAAAATATCTGCATGAAATTTCAACAATATCGGTCAAACCGTTAAGGTTTCCGATTTGTTTGTTTACCCCCACTATGCGTCATAAAAACCAAAGCATGATAGAGGGCGAACCGCTTTATTTGAGGGGTTAATGTTTTGTATGAAAATATTCTTTAGTAGTGGGCAGAAAAAGTTCAAAAATGGTCAAAATCAATTCAGTAGAAAAACTTGCCCCTACAATTGCTGAATCCATCTATTGAAAAATGGAAAATTTTCAAGATTTTTCCATAATTTTACCATTTATTCGTTAACCTAAAACAATATGTGACTGTAAATGATAGGCACGGAGAAAGATAAACACGATTTATTTATGTTCCCAAGACTGGAGACTCCGTTTCCAAGTTACACTCATCTTTATAATATAACGATTTTTTTAAACAGATGATTTTTTGAAAATATTTTAGCACTATATGAAAGCCCGCCTTAAAAATCATCAACAAAATGGTTTTTATGAGCATGGCTTCACCACTATCACATTTACAGGACTGAACGCGACAATCGCAACTTCAATCGAGTACTCGAAGTCGTTGCATCCCGTAGAGTACTTTAAGGAATAGTAAAAAGTAAAATACTAAAATTTCTAAAGTTTTCTTCCCTGCCAAGGATGGAGTTGATCGCTATTTATCCACTTCTGCGATAATGGTCGCTTAGCTGAGTTCAAGCTGCATTACTTAAGTTCAAGGATTTCACTTCAATTACTTTATTTTCTTTATTTGTCTTTCAGTTCGTGTTCTTTGCTAATGTGTGAATAGAAATAACACAAATGGAACCAATTTAATCCAAAGACATAACTGATGCCAAAGCTAAAATCCTACGAAAGTCGAAAAACTTGTGTTGCAAAATTACTTAGCCAGCGACGATTAACAGGATTTCGGTCTATTCTTATATCACTTCCTATAAAATTTGTTCTACGGATAAAAACGTCTATGCCATTATTTAGTACTTGAAAATCCGACTAATTGAACATGAGAACAATGTTCACAAATGACATTCATGTGAAAAGCAATAAGCAAGTATGTGAGTTAATGGTATGTAATTTCATTCAATCATGCAAATTTCTATGTAAATTGGAAAAGAATTTAATTTCTTTTGACGGAATTGAAATGCTTAAAGATATTCGCAAAAAAAAAGAAAACAATCCAAAATAAAATCAGTATAGAAAAGCGAAGACATAAATTGATGTGGATACTTCTAGATTTCAGTATATCTGGGTAAGAGTCTGCATACATTTAACATTTAACGATTTAATGATTTCGTAAAAAATATAGAGATTTTCATTGGAAGTTGGTACGGAATTCATTGCATATTATAATTTGTTATCAGATTTATCACTTAAATGAGCATTATCAGATATACGAACTTCCATTCCATATTGTACACAATTGAGTCGAAATGTGTCTACATAGATCAGATGGAAATCGAGACAAATACAGGATCAATTTGTATGCATTTACATCAGCTTCGACCTAATTAGTTATTACAACATCGTATTAGATTTGGGACAAATGTCGGACCTAATTAGGCCTCATTATATAGGGAGGCGCATAAGTAATGTTAACGGCGACTATATTGAATGCGTTCTTGTGCTTCATTTGGCTTTAACTCTTACTCGTATATGGCAAAAGATGTAACATACGTAACATTCTTTGCAAAGACCGCCTAAACATCTTTAACTGCTGACAACGTCGCCCGGTGGAAGTTTCGAGGTTTTCCTCAATACTTGCTTCCACTCGAGCAATGGTCACTTTATTTCGAACTGCACGAGGTTTTCCAACCCGCGGAAAATCACAAACAGCCCCTTATTACACAAAACGCAGAACCAATCGGTAAATTGTTGGAGCGCTAGGAGCATTTCGAACATGAAATAAATTTTGATATGACCTAAATAATCGAATGCTGACTTTCAAAGTAAAAATGAACAACTTTAGTTCTTCATTCTGTGCTGAGCCTTTCCATCATAAATTTCCCAAGTATTATTTAGTTAATTCTGTAAAGAGACGAAAAAAAAGACTTAAACAAAAAATGTATTCACTGATCAGATCTTAACGTTGCCTGTGCGCCACCCTATATCATATCAGATGTAGTCATTTTATGGGATCTCTTTTCTTTGGGATCACATCCAAATGGATTTATGTTTCTACAATAAGAGAAATGCTAACCATTGTATTTTGTATTCATTATTAGGAGCGCAACTACATTCTCGCTGTTTGGCAATAGATGGCGCTAGATAGTGCTAGTCGATTTTGCAATAACCTAAACGCCATGAGCCAAGCTTGGACATATGATAAAAATACCGCCTCGACACAATAGTGATTTTCTTTTGACATCGTATTTATTTGGTTGTGTGAATATGTATGATTTTGTGCCCAATAGTCATCATATGCGGAAAGTATCTTCTTTCAGTCGAAGAAAACGGCGGCTGAAGCTAATCGAGAGCTTCAAAACGTTTAAGAAGATGCTGTTTTAAATAAAACAAAGTGTTGAGATTGGTTTCGTCACTTTACAAACAGTGATTTTGATGTTGACGTTCGTTCGCGTGAAAGAAGACGAAAAACCTTCGAAGACACTGAATTGACGGCATTGCTTGAGGGGAACCCTTGTCAAACATCGGTATAGCTTGCTTCAGTATTAGGAGTTATCCGCCAAACCATTCCCTAGTGATTGCATGCGTGGGGAATAATTGAACGGCACAGAACTTTGTTCCTTACGAGTTGAAGCCAACGGAAGTTGAGCGTCCTTTTTCTCTTCTGAACAACTGCTTCAGCGACAAAAAAGGAAGGGGTTTCTTCATCGTATTGTAACGGGTGTTGAAAAATGAGTTTATTACAACAATCCAAAGAAAAGAAAGTCATGAAGGCTGCCTGGTCATGGTTCTACGTCGTTGCCTGCGCCAAATATTTACGCTGCGAAAGTTATGCTTTGCATTTGGTGGGATAAGGTCCGTGTTGTTTACTACGAGCTGTTGAAAAGAAAGCAAAACCAACTCTGGGGATCTGTATCGACTTCAACTAATGCGAATGAGCCGAGCTTTGCGCCAGAAGCGGAGAGGCACGAATGAGTGATTCTTCAGCATGACAACGCTCGGCTTCAAGTGGCCAAGCTCATTAAAACCTGCCTGGAAACGCTGAAATGGGAAATCTTAAATCATGTTTTTATAGTAAAGTTGCATTTCAGAAAACTTAGTTGCGCACCTAAAAGTTATTGCGTGTATTTTTAGTCCGCTGTTCAAGATTTTTTAAACTATGCTTTATATCAAAAAAGACAACTTTACAACTTTGCAGCTGAATGAAAAAAAAAACAACATTTACAAAATTCTGCTTTATTCATCACTAGATTCTTCTTCAAAAATGACATAATCGCTGCAAGACTCCTATAATATTTCGATACTTTTAATACTTTCAGTTGAAGAAATGCAAGGACATTTTGATACGACAACCAGTGCAGGAATTTCAATCAGGTGTACTGGTGTACACATAGCTTCACCTTCACGTTCTTTCGCATGTGCCGCATGTTTCGTGAGATGTGCCAGAAGGTGCGAAGAATTTCTCAAAAGTTAATTAACACTTTACGCACTTCCTTCTGGGGTTTAGATTCTTGCCGTATCACCCTTCAGGTGACGAAGTGCCCAGTGTATGAGGTACCTTTTGGCCAAATAAAGTTAAAGACATTTTAAGTCGATTAAGTGATGTCCTTCCGTCTGCCTGGCTGGCAGACGGGGTAACTGCCTCAAATATTTATAAATCTTCTTAAATTTTGCAGGGTCTAACATATTGCTAGACATATCGGCACATCTTCTCTAGTACCTCACATTCAAATGGACCGATTTTCCGAAATTGATGTTTTTCTCTGTATCTCGTAATTCATAGACTATCCCGATCTGAATTTTTGTCCATTATTTTGATACTCTTGGTAAAACTTGAAAAAGTCCATCATTTAATCCAGCCCTTTCAGTCAGCTCCCATACAAATAATCATCTATCTGGTTGCTGGATGCTTATGCCACGCCCCTGTTTCCAATCGTAACCTAGTACTGTTGTACTGTTCAATTTTTCAACGACAGGTCAGATACTTTGATTACTATTATGGGTTTTTTAAAAATGAACCAATTTTTTCGCCGGATATGTTTAAGTTTTTGCCAGTATAATATCCATTCGTGCTAAATATCATCATCATTCTTATAAAACTTTACTCGATACAAAAGGTCATCATCATTCGTATAAAACTTCATTAGATATGTTCGTTCAGAACGATATTAATACGGGTGTTATCAGGCCCCTTTCCATAATAGATTTAAGGATAACAATCGGTCCGATAGTTTAGACGTTTGTTTGGAATAAAAGTATGTACAAACAGACAAGTATATAAACATTCAATTTTATATACATACAAGGGCGGTCCCAACACTAGCCGACCTGGCGTGTAGATGTAGCAGTTTGAAGAAAAAGGATTTTGGTATGGTATGGTGGTGAATCAGTGAATTTGTAAACATGCAAAAAATTGGACAACGTTAGTTAATTTAATATTTTCATTTGAAAGGTTTCAATCCAACCAATATTAAAGCATAGCTATATTCTATTCTGAGCAGATCAGAGCTTTAAACGAGCACAATTTAAACGAGCAGCCGTAGACCAATTGAGGTGTCCACGCCAGATGCGGTTATGAAAATCCTCAAAATGGTATTGGATGGTCGACGGCTGAAGGTGCGTGAACTATCTGAAATGGAGGACATTTAAAAGTGATATACGAGTACCTCTTATATTGACCTGAGATAGGAAGATGAGAAAGCTGTGCGCAAGGTGGGTGCCACGCTAGCTTTCAATAGAGCAAAAATAGCGTCGTGAAGCTGTGAAGATGTTTAAGGGTTTGTCGACATTTCACCGCAATAAAACCGAATGTTTACATTGATTTATAACTACACCTGAGACAAAGGAACAATCAATGCAGTGAACTGGAATGGAAAAATCGTGCTTAAAGAAGGCGAAGACGGTTCGTAGCGTCAAGCCAGATCATGGCGTCTGTTTTTTGGAATGTGCGGGAGATTATTTTCAGAAAGGTAAAACCATCAAAGCCGAATGTTATGCTAATTTATTGCCGCGTTTACATGATGAAATTATGGAAAAACGAAAACACATTTGGCGAAAAAGAAAGTGTTGTTTCACCAAGTCCCAGTTCACATAACCATTACTGCGATGGCCAACATTAATAAATTAAAATTTGAATTGTTTCATCAATTTCATCAACAGCGTGTAGAAGCTATTGAATATCACTTGAAAAAGTGTCCTTAATTAAAATAAAAAGGAAATTATTTTGAAAAATTAAGAAAATTTTTCCCAACTTTTTTGTGTCTTCTTTGTGGTAGTTGTAGTTGTGGGACCGCCCTCGTAAATTTACAATGCGAAAATCGAAACTTAACTAGACTTTCGTGTAAATTGATATGTGTTTCCTGTGAAACAACTGTCTTTATATAATTTAAATCGAGTGCAATTTTGCCTCGGCTTTCGGAATCAAAATCAAAATTTTATACAGTTTTGATTCTGACATTACAAACTGAAATATATCAAACTTATCTTATTTTTTGGTTATGTAGGCTTCTTATAATGTCTATTTTATATATTTCATTTCATTTCCTTAATATTTATATATTTATATGCCAGTGAGTTGAACGTTTGGTTGTGATTGCGTATTTCTAGGATCTAGGCTTGCACATGTATGTATATCATTAATTTCACATACAAAGGATGAAACTAAAACTTTTTCCCTGAATTCTCTCAAAGTTGCCTACACTAAAATTGTTGTTGTGCGTTGTGTTACTCTGCTGTAAACAAAAATATAATAATTGGAAGGAAAACGCAGTTCATTTCAACGGAATCTCGAAACAAGTAATGCCTAATTACAGTCGATTGATCTGACTGACTGCCCAGGCTGTAGCCAGGAATTTATTTATTATGTTGAATTTGTTCTTACGTAGTTGTGTCGCTAGCCATACAATATGGAAAGAGTGTTATTGTATTTGTAACGCAATACAGAAACCTAATAAAGTCCAAAAATAGTTTCGATTAGTTTCAGTCTCTGGAATACAAATCAAAAATACATTAAAGTTTTACTTTGATTCTGGCAACTAATTCGGCATTGTATTGAAATTTGTCTCTGTTTCATACATCCAAAACGAAATCACAAACGATTTTTGATTCATACCTGAAACGACATTTTAAATAATTTGATTCTGATTCAGTTTGCGGCAAGTTTTGTTTGTATTTTGTTTGAACCGTTTTCCATTTACAAAATCAGACAGATTTTTTAAACAGCTGTGAAAATTTCAGAGGTTCCGGCATTGTAAACTCAGAAAAGAAATTCTTTGAACTATTTTATTGTATTTGGCGTCAGGACCCTTTCCTCTGCCGTGAAACGAAGATATATTTAATTTTAATTCCAGTTTAGTTTAAGAAACGAAATTGCACAAAACTATATTTTCGTTCCAGTTTCCCGAATCAAAATATCCGCTTCGTTGCGTTTCGATAGAGAAATAGAAACAATTTAGATTCCTAATTTTGTTTCAGGTAAAACATGAGTTTATATATGAAATAAATAGGAATCAGAAATACAGTTTAAATGTATAGGGTGATTTCTTAATAGCAGTTTTTTTTTAGAACAAAAAACTCAAATTTGCATTATACGGGTGGGCCATAAGGGTGTTGGCGGTTTAAATATTCAATTTAAAAAAAACTAGACTTAAAAATAATGTTGTCCAAATGGCTTCCCTCGGCTGCTTGACACTCTTGGAACCGAAGTCGCAAATTTTGGAAAACTCGTTGAAAAGTTGTTCTCGGTATTTTGTTACTTTCCTGAATAATGTTCCTCTTCAACTGCTCTAAATTGGTCCGATTATTCTCGTAGACTAACGATTTGAGGTAGCCCCATAGAAAATAATCGCATGGAGAGAGATCGGGGCTATGTGGCGGCCATTCAATATCCCCCCTTATCGAAATGAGTTTTCCAGGAAAACTTGACAGAGTTAAGTCGGTTATTGGCATCATCGGGTTTTAATTCTTGGACTATCTCAATCTTATAAGCCTTCAAATTCAAATCACGTTTCAAAATCGTCGTCGTAAAGTTGTTCTTTTGACATCCAAAGACTGACTCCTCTTACGTGTTGACCGTTGCGAATTTCGCTGAACTGAAACACGAACACGCTCCACAATGTCGGCTGATCTTGCAGAAACTGGGCGACCACGAACCGTAATTGGTACTGTTGAGCCGGTTGTTTCGAACATTCTGATCCATTTTCGTATCACATTGGCGCTTGGAACTTCACTTAAATCGTGTAAAGCGTGTTCATGCCGATACAAACGTCGTGCAGTAATCACTGATTTATTGTTTTCGTAATACGCTCGGACACAAAATGCACGCTGCTGATGAAACCACATGCCAATCAAGTTCAACCCAGCCAATTGAGGCAAAAAAAATTCTTGTGGTTGAGTAACACATAACCAATCGCTGAGAACGGCGACGAATTGACATTTCACGATCGTCATTAACACCGGTCGCTACGGCTGCAATATTTTCTTCGGTATGCACTCTACGCAAGCGAGTCGATGGTTTTATGTCCAACAAAGTAAATTTGATGCGAAATTTTGCGATAACAGCACGAGTTGTTGTTCAGCAAGTTGATTATTACGACCATAAAATGGTCGTGTCAAACGATGCACATTTGCCACAGAGCACGAATTTTGATATTAAATTTCAAAGATTTACAATCGTTGTTCGTTTGTTAGTCTTTCCATGATGAAATGGCAGATTATATTGTATAATTTTCACTTTGACAGATGACGTTTGGACGCCATTACTAACCAGTGTTGCCAACCTGAAAAACTTAAATCTTAAAAAGTCACCCTATATAATATGAAAACCTGCAGATTATGGTCGCCAGTCACTTTTCTATTAAGTCCTTTACGACAATGATGTTTTCAAGTACCAGAAATGGATGCTTTTCAAGTACGATTTATTGCCATTGACTGACTGCTATAAATCTATAACATTTCAGGCACTCTCACCCTGAAAAATAATACAATTTGCTATAAAGCTGACACCACCCACACGAATATGCAGTTTGCTACGCACACAACAACAAAAATATGTGAAATATTTTAAGATATTATTTTATTGAACAAAATGAAATAAAGTTGTATAACGATAATAGTCATAAAGAAAATTACATTCACAATAAAAAAAAAGACATTATTGTATGAAGGAGACTCAGCAGCAACGCTGGGCAGAGTGACACAACCAACAATGGCCAATTGGACACAAAAATTCTTAGGAATACGAACACAAGGATAAATATAGATGACATTTTTATTACTCAATTACTGCAAAGGCAAAAAAAAACAAAATATTGGCTTAATTCTTATATGTACTGAGAAAGTTTGTTCTATTAAATAAAGATTAGGTTGTGATGAGAAATAAATATAATATGGATTTCCTAGAAGCATTTCTTACAAATCATTACATTTTAGTTAGATGGTTTATATTAAGATGTATCAGGCGACGTCATAAATAGATTCGCCCTCATATAACGTATGGATAAAAGTAAAATACGTAAGAATAAGATATTATTTTTGCGAAAAATAGTATATTCGTTCCTTACGTTATTTAGTATAGATAAAAATAAAACTAACATCGTTTTGGAAATGAAAAAAATACATATAAAAAACAGGCATAAATTCGTAGAAAACTTTCAGTTAGGCGAACTGTGTCTACACATAACCTCGCCAAATGTTCCTTTCCATAGGGCTCTGCTATAACTTTTGTAATAGTCTAAAGATGCAAAATGAGCGAATAGTTCTCCATTCCAGTAATTAACACATTACTCAATAGTTGATATTTGGCTTAGAAAATGACAATCTGCAAACGATTTCTGGCGAAATATTGGAACACATCGATCGCGCGATAATTAAATATTACAGCCTGACAGGAAAAAAATGGCATTCAAACTCAGTAATATCTTGGAAAGTATTATAGCTACTCTTCTTAGTAGACCACTGAGTTTTCAAAAGATGTGGTCCCCCCAAAAGTAATATCAAATACAGAAATTTCAGTCAGGTGAACTGGCATTTACCCTAATCCAAGGTCCTTTTGTAATGCCAAAAAAAATGCTCTAAATTCTAGTTCTAATCTAACTTTTTGAAATCATTTGTTCAGGAAACATAGAAAGAATACCGGTCTTTGCTAAATCGGCAAATTTTTATGCATGGTACACTAAGGGGCGTGGTAGTGCTGTGTACGAAGTTTGTTCAAAAAATTAGGGAAATTTTCAAATTTCGCGGGCTACGTACATTCGACTTTCGATTTTGTTTTTTTTATTTTCGCGTCATCTTCGTGAGAAATAATCACACCCTAAAAACTCTCTCACAGAATGTCCATCATATCATTTGCTGTGTAAGGCATAGCGGCATCCTGCTGGAACAATGTTTTATCCACATTGTTATCGTTCAATTATTACTAATCTGCAGCGCTCACCGTTGACGGTGATGTCTCCACAAACGACGTTATCGAAAAATGATGTCTGAATTATTTGGGTTGGTGCCGTTGTGGACGGTGGACGGTGAAGAATGGACTTGTCCGGGCCTCCCTGCATACTTTCACGGACAGCAGCAATGTCCTCGGCCAACCTGATGTTTCTCTGACGTGCGGGTATTGGCTGATTATTTAATGAACCGGTCGTCATGAAACGTTGGAAAGTCGATTTTGAAAGGCAACTCCATCTACCATCAAATTGGCGCAACGAAGACTTATTTCCGAGTGTTGTGCTCTTGTGCATCAATATGGTGCGTTGCATACTCATATTACTATTACGGATCCTATGGGCCAATCGAGTATAACATAGCAAGTGTTCAACTGTGGCCCCGGCCAACCGCCTCGTTTTTTTTTTGTTGGCAATGTGACTCCGTAAGAAATGTTTGCCGACCTTTGCTCTATAGTATGCTATCATATTTTATGTACTCCACTAAAAATTAGCCCAAACTTTGTATCGTTTTTTTTTTATGAAAGTGCGAAAATCTCTTGTGTATAAACAAGAATATTATATTAGCAGGAGCGAAAGCCGTTGAAGTAGTATTTCAGTAACTTAAAAGCTTTTTCACAGAAACAGAGTCGAAAAGGAAAACCTAATGGCAGGTAAGGGAAATAAGATAGACACGTTTAAAGTTTGAAAACGCATTTGCTGGAAGAAATTTAAACGAAATCCAAATATTTACAGCCGGACGGGTGGTCGACTATGGGAGAGTGGGAAAGAAATATTGTTAAGTGAACTATAGTAGATCGCTATATTTTATTGAATAGACTTTTCTTTCCAAGTTAACAAAAATGAATGAATTTTATTAACATAGGAGTAAAATAATGTACATGTTTATTTACTACACATATGGCAAACCTACTACGATTAAATTATAAATAAATATGGCAAGTAGAAAACATTTGGTTGCTTGATTTGTTTATTCCCAATACTTCCCCTCAAACTGCAACTTGAATGTTTATTTGAGATTTGACAGATCAAGCTTTAAAATACATGAGATATGTTTCGGTGCTACCAAACCTTTAGTAAGGACATCAGCTGGCATTTCTGAGTTGGGAATGTATTCAACTTTAATGTCTCCACGAGCAATGCATTCACGGACAAAATGATGACGTATATCAACATGTTGAGTGCGGTTGTGAAAAATGGGATTTTTACTTAGAAGTCCAGCTGCTTGGTTATCATTATGAATGATTGTTGTATCTTGATCTCCCAGAATTTCACTTAAAAATCTTCTTAGGTAAATGGCTTCTTTCGAAGATTCTGAGATAGCCATATATTCGGCCTCCGTGCTTGACAAGGCTACAGTTCTTTGCTTTCGCGACTCCCAACTAACGGCGGTATTGGCTAAAAGGAATGCGAAAGCAGTATATGATCTCCGATCGTCAATACTTGCGCCCCAGTCGGCGTCAGTGTACCCTGTAAGGCACTTATTTGTTTTGCTAAACTTTAAACCAACTTCTTGTGTGCCTTTCAGATATCTAAGTACTCTCTTCGCTGTACCCCTAAGTGTCCTTAGATAATTTTCCTCTAGGATCAATAGGAACTGCAACTGGCTTGCAATTCTCCATGTTAAAATGTTTAAGTAATTCTTTTATATACTTCTTTTGAGACATGGATACTTCATTACTTGTTTGCCTAAATTCGATTCCGAGACAGTAGCTGAGTTTACCCAAATTCGTCATCTCAAATGATTTTGATAATTGAGCTTTAAGTTGATTTAATTTATTGGCATTATTTGACGCTACTATCAAATCATCAACATAAATAGCGACAATCAGTATATAATTCGTGTGAAAAACTTAAAAGACACACATTTTTTTGCAGGAATTTGGTGCTAACAATGTAATATTTCCTCTCGGCCAAATAGAAGAGGAGAAGGACCAATAATGGCTACGATTTTTTTAAAATTCCATTTTCATCGTTGATACCTGACTCACGATCACAGTATGAAACAGAATAGCCAAATATTTAAATATCCAGAATGTGTAGCAAATTTATTATAATTTTGGCAATTACCAAAGAATTTTTTTGTATTATCGTTTAATTTGGATCAAAAGACATTGGTTATTGCTAATCTGTAGCGCTGATGTCCCCACAAACGACGTTATGGAAAAATATTGCCTGAATTATATGGGTTGGTGTCGCCTCATATGTGGTAATCTTGTCTACTAGCATTGTTATCCGTACAAAACTGCACATCGTCGCTAAAGACGATTTTTCGCCAAAAACTAAGGTTCTCTTCCAAACGATCCGAAGCACATTCAGCGAAAAATTTATAATAATTTATTATAATTTTGGCAATTACCAAAGAATCTTTAGTTCAGCAACTTATGAAAAGATTTACTTTGATAGCTGACTGAATAGCCAATTGCTATTATGGTATTCTCTGGAATACCATCTTCAACGTTCTTAGATATTTGCGTTTTCTCGAATGTCATCAAAGATGAATTGAAAAGTTCTGCCCACTGGTACGAGCGAATGGCACAAATCAAATAAAAATAACTTTCATCACAAGTTGATGTCTATGCATGTGTCCATCTGACAAGGTTGCATAGAAATTTGTGGGTAAAAATGCCAACAAACATTAGTTAATGAAAAGCACCGTACCTATCGTATATTTTGCCCGTTGTTGAACTTTTCATAATGGCTTTCGTTCATTATGTGAATTAAAATTATTTTCTAAAATCATAATATTAATTGGCATGCAAAAAAAAAACACATGCAAATGAGCGGTACAGTGTATTTAAAAGTGATAGGGATATACGGAAGAGTCAACTCACTCTGACAACCTTAATATCAATACATTGTAGGATTTGGTGCCGGAAACTTGTCTTTAAAGTTGGAGGGAGAGAGCCACTGAATTTCCCCTAATCAATTCATTCGATTCTACATGATTGTTTGGATATGAAAGGATTTGCCTTGCCACTAGTTCCGGAAGACTTCTTCCACTTCCTCTTACGTGGCAACTGGAATAGCCATCATTATCTATTATACGCCGCCGTAGAAACTAACTCCAAGCACTTCGATCTTCTGCGCTTCTCCTCCAATTCGTCACACCAAGTTTCGATAGTATTTCAAAAGCCTTCCATTTTCTTCATTCGCATTTAGATATTTTTTTTGCAAAACCTAGGTGCGGTAACCGACGAACGAGGGGAGCATGCTCATCAAGATTTAATGAAAATTTAAGGAAATTATCAAAGGTTTTGGGACAAAAGCATGCAGGGAGACCATTGCTGGTCTCTAATATGTGAAACCGAACCAACAGAATAAAATAACGCCATTCACTTTTAAAAATTCATTGATTTTTAAATAAATTAATGATTTTTTATGCAAACAATTAATAAAAACCTGGTTTTTTGTATCTCGAAAACAGTACGCGATAGAGAAAAGTCAATTACAAATTTGAATTCAGCCCACCAAGTTACCCTAGGAAATATAGGTCCAAAAGCTTGTTAGCTAGCGCTATTAAAGAAGAGTAATCATTATTTTAGTGGAATCTTCATCAAAAAAGTTATAAAAGAATCATTGATTTATGCTAAATACATTAATTTGGCGCGTTACACTGAATTGAGTGCTACTGAATGAAAGATATGAACTTACGTGGAGTGAAATATACAAATTGTATGTGTTTTCAAGTTTGATTTTTTCAAATTATGATGTAGTTGGATAAAATATGCTACTGCGCTCTGGTACTTAGGATTTATAGCTCGAAATATAATTTAGATAAATATGTCTAATTGTATAGCAGTTATTATAAAGGGTATGGCAATGCTACATATTGTCACTCTCAAAATTAATATATGTATTAATATTATTAATAAATTGAATTAATATATATATTAATATTATTATAATATATATATTAATATTATACTGTTTATTGTCACAATTATTATAGCATAGTAGCACTATTTATATATCACAGGGAATCCTTTTGTTGATATAATACAATTCGCTAAAATATGAAAAAGTATAAGCTACAATTTTTAGTTTCAATTCCAATATATTTTGTGAATATAATTTGGGTTAATCGCATACTGTCTGTTTTGAAAATGGGTCATTTTGGCACATACATATTTGGACATAGCCTCGCCCAATTGACCCAAATTGATATTCCCCACAAGACACAGTTTCCGATAGAAATTGATTATATCCACTGCTGTATCTTAAAAGTAAAATCAAATTTCAATTAAAATTACGCAGAAATATTTTTTCTTAGTTGGTAATACAGTAGCAGATATCTGTGACAAATTTCACATCTTAAATGTTGCAAGGATTTGATCAACACTTGGCTTTGTAAGTCGCAAAACTTGATTTCGACGATTTTTATTTACAATATGTGATCTTGTTGTGCAAAGAAATTGCATAGAATTTTGTTTACGAAATGGAATTTCTGTTGTGGAAATATTTAGAATGTTGCAGAAGCCCTTCCAAGTATAAACCTTGTCTTCCTTAGAATATTGCTTCATTCATTTGGAAAACATTTAAATATGGAATGCAATTTGAGAACTGTATCCTGGACTTTTTAATGTTTCAGATTTTTTTTTTTTTTTTTTTTAAATTTTTAAATGCCGGCATATTTATTTTTCGTTTTCAAAAGTAAAGCTATGATTTCGATGAAACTTTTATTTCATTATAATGCTTGGACTTTGCCATTATGTACGAAATACAATGTCATTTAAGTGACCCCTCTAGATTGGTTGCTGCAGTGGATCATTTTAAGGTAGTTTTCGACCCGTTTTTTTCGCACATATCGGGCGGTATCTCGGCGATAACTTGACGAATGATGGTTTGTAAATATTCCAACGTTCAAGGATTGTCATTTGTAAACACTGTCTCTGACGTAGCCCCACAAAACAAATTCCAACGGCGTCAAATCGCTTGATCTTGGTGGACAATTGACGTTACCAAAATGTGTAATTACGCATTCTGTAAACTTCTTATGCAAGCAATAAAGCTAAAATCGGTTGTGTTGTGTGGATCGTGGCACCGTCTTGTTGAAACCACATATCGTCCAAATCATAATCTTCAATTGCAATTGCGGGTTATCCATTTTTTGGTTTCAAAAGTAAAGTTAAATAAAACACACATAAAACTATGATTTCGATGAAATAGTTATTTCATTATAATGTCAATATCAATGTCAATGTCAATGTCATTTAAATGACCGTCTCTAAGTAGATTAGAGCAGTTTATCCTCATTTGTGGAAACTCCTCAAGCAATAAAGCTAAAATCGTGGTATCGCCTTGTTGAAACCATATATTGTCTAGTTCATAATCTTCAACTGCTGGCCAAGAAAAAAAAATTAAGTTATCATACGGATGTGTCCTTCTGAATTTAAATTCGTATTGTCTCCCACACTTTCACTAACAGAAGCGATATTTTCGACAGTGCGTACATTGCGATGATGCACACTCTTGACCACATCTGTAACGCTTCTAGTCTATTCAAATTTCTTTATAATATTGTCAATTCATTGCACTGTACGTCAATTATGGCGACCATAATTAACCCGTAATGCACAAATGTGCCCACGTCTGAATCATCACTTTTGTGGTAAGTTGTAACTATTTTTACGCACTCTTCGGTTCTTAAACGATCCATATTCGTAAATGGTAAAATTTGCACTAAATGAATAACACTACAGATGACATGTAAAGGGTGTCCCAACAAGAACGCAAAATTTAAATTTTAAATAAAACACAGATATTTAAAAAAAATCGTGAAACTTTATTATATCGTAAAGTAGACAGAATGAGGTTATGTATGGAACAACACTTGGGCCAGATGGCCGCCGCGGCTTTGCTGGCACACACGCGATCTTTTAATGAAATTTTCAATGACTGTTTTGCATAAATGCTGAGGCATTAAATTAATGCAGCCGCCAATTTCCTCTTTTAAGACTTGAGTCGTCGTCGGCTTATCGACTTCAAAAAACCCCAAAGAAAAAAGTCTGATGGCGTTTAATCGCACGATATAGGCGGCCAATTCTTCTTTCCAAAACGCGAAATAACACGACCGGGAAATGACTGATGCAGCAATTGAATTGTTTCTCTGGCTATATGACATGTGGCGCCGTCTTGTTGAAGCCACATGCCCTCCACATTCATTTCTTCAATTCTAGGCACGAAAAAACTAAACTGAAAACGAAATAAATGGCGCCAAACCTAAATCTTGCGTTCTTGTTGGGACACTCTTTATTTAATAGCTGACGGCCTTGCCAGACCGGCAGGTTTGAAACCAGCTTATGGATATTTTGTATTTTGTTTGAGAACAATTAGAAAATAATACAGTTTTTATCCCAAATATGCAACATCAAATGTTTTTAAAGAATTTAGTTATTATTGATTTCCTGCCGATGTAATCAATGAATCGAGTTGATTTTTTTTGAATATTTATTAGCAACACATGGAGCTTACAATGAAGGTATATTTTTGCAAAATAATTTCATTTTTTACAAAATATCAAAAATACTATTAGGAATGTATTGGTCGAAACCGATATTTATTTTTTGTATCATATATTTTCCATTTTATGCTCAAGCATATGCTGAAGTAATATTTTGATGTAATCCCTACAATACAGAATTTTTCGCAATGTTTTGTGAGGATTTTTTACAATATTTGATTTTCTCCAGGAATATGGGTTCAAAGATAATCTCTATATTGTAGTTTTTGTAAATTTTCTAATAAATGGTGCTTTAGAAGTTTCGTGGTTGAAAGTAAAGATGTTTCCAAACGGGAATGTTAAAATTGTAGAAAACAATTGTATTTCAAAGATCTATGTAAGGAACATGTTGTCATTCAAATGGCTTTCGCGGCTTCGGTGAAAGACACGCATTCGGAAGGTATAATTTTGTATTGCTCTGGCGGATAGATTCATTTTAGCTTTGAGGGCACTGCGATTTAAGGACACCCCATAAGGAAAAGTCTAACGGGATCAACTCGCACTATTTCGGTAGGCAATATTAACGCACGTCCTTTATGGGAGATTGTCATGCTTTCATCAGTCAGTTCTAAAGTATTGTTTCAATGACAGAATTATCATTTTCTATTAGCTTAATGTCATAACTTTGCAACTTTCAATATATCATGCATACAGCCAGTCATCTCCTTCTGAGAATCATATTGACATGCCTCAAAAATGAATACTGGGAAGGTCATTCCGTTTCATGTTCAACAGACTGCAACTTTTGTTATTATCATTTTCTTTTTTTTTGCGTTTTTTTTACAATAAGGTCCATATATGGACAATACTTTATGGCAATTTTTCTTTTCCTCTGGAAAAAAGAAAACGAATATTATCCTAATCATTTAAAGCAAAACAAATTTCTTAATGAAAGTTTGAAAACAGCTTCGATTCGTGCTAAAACTAAATTGTTTTTTCGGCGCCATCTGTTGCTGTTTCATGGCCAGATGTTTATTGCAAATATTTTTCTGATTAATGCTATCCCGTCGATAATTTAATGGATTTGGCTTAAAACAACAAATT
The DNA here is from genome assembly GCA_019455685.1 of Philornis downsi. Lineage (NCBI taxonomy): Eukaryota > Metazoa > Arthropoda > Insecta > Diptera > Muscidae > Philornis > Philornis downsi. Next base: position 1,578,114 of record JAHXMU010000056.1, on the reverse strand, counting down.
ACTACTGATTAATCTCTGGGGTATGAAAGAAATATTTATATCTTGGCATTTGAACGCCTGAGTGTGGGTAAAACCAGGTTGAACTCAACACGATTTAATTACAAATTCCCATCGGCGCAAAAAAAAGACGTAATGTTTAATAACGATTCAAAAGCCCTGTAGCTTATTTTGTCAAAGTGTACTAAAGAGTGTTATTTAATTTTTTATTAACTCTCATATACAAATTTCGGCATTAATTCAACTACTAAGTTTTATGACCTTAAAAGCCATTAGGGCAATGGGGGAATACGTCGAAAAATGATTGCTTTGATAATTGATAATTAACCTTGGCAAAACTCATAGAGAAATTTCCGGCGAATGAATTAACTTACGAACATACTAATCCAATGTCCTTTTATCGACATATCGCATAATTGCAAAATCAATTTTGCGCAGTTTCTTGCAAAGCTAAATACACTTAAATATAACGATAAACATTAAAGAAGTTGATAAGAGAATCTGAATATAAGAACAGTTAATTCAATCTTATAATTAATTTGCTCCAAAATGTAAATCTATTGATTTATGGAAGCACGAAAGAAGTCTATTTAAATTGCGAATTCGATTCGTTAGAAATTATAAGTCCGGTTGGCTTCGATATTACTTGGCAAGTGCCGTTTTTATTTTATAAAAATGACAGTTCAATTTACAACAATAAAATTTCCCAAGCGTTTTGACGTTAACAATTAAGAAAAAGTCTCAACTGACATTACATTAGAAATTCAACATGCCAGAGAGGACAAAGTACAATACGAAAAAATTCATTTAAAAAATGGCATTGGGGGACAACTTTGTGGTTCAATTGCTGCCTACAATTTCACAGAAAACTTCGAAAATTCGACTGAAGTTCGACTGAAGTTTATATCTATCGACCAATACACAGACGCAGCTCGTTTGTTAAATGAAATATTGATAATAATTACGAGGGCGGTCTCAAAACTATCCAACTTAAAAAGAAGGCACAAACAAGTTGCCAAATTTTTCTTTCTTTTTCAATATAACCTCCTTTGTATATAGAGCTGATACTTTTTCCAGCAGCGATATTCAATAGCTTCTATACTCTGTTTAAAGTAAGAACTGCCAAACTTCTTAAAATAGCCATCAACCACAGACTCCATCTCTTCAATGCTGGCCAATCTTTTACCACAGAGCCATTTCTTCAAGTTGGGGAATAGAAAATAGTCAGAGGAAGCTAAATCTGACGAAAAAGTTACACGATAAAGTAATTGAAACTTTAGTTAATTAATTTACGCCACCACAATAGTGTCAAACGTACCTTTTTTCATATTTTCATCACTTAAACGCAGCAATAAATTAGCACAACATCCGCCGTTGATTTTTTTCTTTCTGCTGATAATCAATAAAAATAATCCCATGCTCATCAAAAAAAATAGGCGCCATGACCTTGCCTCCAGGTGGGACCGCCTTCGCCTTTTCCGGGCACTATTCTCCCATTCCAGTCCACTACTTTAACTGTTCCTTTGTCTGTTGTGCGAAGTAGTGGACCCATGTTTCATCCATGGTTATAAATCGATGCCAAAATACCGTTTTTTTGAGGTAAAACATCGCCAAACTCTACCGCTTTACGAAACATCTTTACGACGCTGTTTTTTGTTTTTTTTTTGTTTTTTATTTGCTCTACTGAAAACAAGCGCGGCACCCATCTTGCGCACGGCTTTCTCATATTCAAATCTTTGGTCGATATACGATGCGTTATACTTTTTGAAATGCCTATCATTTCAGCTAGCTCGCGCTACTTTACTAAATGTGTTTCGTAATTTTTGAAATCGATTGAATTATGTCCGTCTGCCGGCTAGCTGTCTGATTGATTGCTGTGAACCTTTAACTGTCTTCCGAAAATATTGCACAACCTAACATTCTAAAAGATGGAAGATGGACTGAAAATAGTTCATATAAGTCAAGCATTTGGTACCTTTAAGTTTTCGATGAAAACGATCCTCAATGTCACTTTGCTTTTAGCACCTCCCAAATTATATTATTATTGACCTATTTTAAAAAATACTCGATTTTTGTCTATAAATATCAGCGGTTCCTTTAAGTGGAAAGCTTCAGAAATTTATAATGTTGCTTCCTTTTTTGAGCGCTAATACCGAGCAACATTTGCAAAGAATCGAATGGTTCTTCAAATTCCTTTTAGAGCGCCACAAAAATTCCCATCAACGCAGAAGTAAGACATGTGTAGGTCATTTTACCTGAATAAAATCTCTGTACTGCTTTTATATTTTTTGAGGTCATATACAAATATTGAACATGCCATAGCATATACTTGGGTTTTATTTTTAAGAATATGATCAAAATTATCGAAAGTAAACAAATGAGGACGCTTAGCAAGACATATTTATGGTTGAGTTTAGATGCACCCTCAAGCACTCCTTTGGTTATCACGCTGTACATCTTTCCGACTGAATCATTTACGTTTCTGGTTTATTTTGATTTGTTGTCTAAATATTTGAACCGACCTGACGTATAGATGGTGCCAATAGTTTGAAAAAAGAGTATTTTAGTGAAAAGTGGCAACCTTATAAAACATAAGTTTTGACTTTCAAAGCGCCATGTTGTCTACTATTTTTATTTGAGCCATCAAAAGTAAATGATCTCAATAAATTTGTAAACATGGAAAAATTGGTCACCGTTATGTAATTCAATATTTCTATGTAAAAGGTATCAGACCAACCAATATTAAGGGCAAGCTAGTTTATTCTCTGAAGGAGTCTGCTTCTTCGTTTATGACTGTAAACTATTGGGTAGCAGAATTTAAACTAGGCCGTACGAGCTGCCAAGGGGAACACAATAGTTGAGATGTCCACATTAGACACGGCTAAGAGAATCCACAAATTGGTATTAGATGATCGTCGGCTGAAGGTGCGTATGCGAGCTGAAATGATAGGGATTTAAAAAAGTGCTATTCGAGTACCTTTTATATTGACCAAAGATTTAAAGATGGGAAATTTGTGCGCAAGATGGGTGCCGCGCTTGCTTTTGATAGAGCAAAACAGCGTCGTGAAGATGTTTCAGTAGAGCAGTAGAGTTTGGCTAGATTTTGCCGCAATAAATCCGAATTTTTGCATCGATTTGTAATGAATGAGACGTGGGTCCACTACTTCACAACTGAGACAAAAGAACAGTTAAAGTAGTGGACTGGAATGGAAGAATCGTGTATAAGGAAGACGAAGACAGTTCCACCTGCAGACAAGGTCATGACGGCATCTGTTTTTTGGGATGCGCTTGAGATTATTTTTATTGATTATCTTCAGAAAGAAAAAACCATCAACGGCGAATATTATGCTAATTTATTGCAGCATTTAAGTGATGAAATTATGGGTATAAGCCGGTATTTGGCGAAAAAGGATATGTTGTTTCATCAAGACAATACTCCAGTTCACACATCCACTATTGCGATGGCTAAAATTAATTAATTAAAGTTCGAATTGCTTCATCACGCCCCTTATTCGCCATATTTAGCTGCCTCGGACTATTTTCTATTTCTAAACACGAAAAAAATGCTCGATAGTAAAAGATTTTCCATCAATAAAAAGGCTGCTATTTTAAGGATTTTGACAGTTCTTACTACAAAAAGGGTATAGAAGCTATTGAATATCACTGGAAAAAGTGTATCGAGCTAAAAGGTGATTATGATGAAAAATAAAGACAAATTTTTCCGACGTTTTTGTGTCTCCTTTGCCAGGTCGACTAGTATTGGGGCTGGTCGACTAGTATAGGGGAAGGAAAAAATGCAAAACTCACATCTATTACTATTTCTTTCGTCCAATATATGAAGCAATTCATAAACTTAGCAAACGTAAAGACCGAAGTTATGATAGAATGTTAAAGCTATACAATGTGAAAGATAATTTTCATATCCAGGGTCAAATTCACAGACATATTGGCAGTAAACCAGAGAATAGAGAAAAATATTCCGCATTGTTATTTGTCAGCACACCACGTTGCTGACTCAATCGCCACAATTGATGGAAGATGGCTCCAGTTAACTTCGGGCTGCTTTTCGCTCGAAATTGAAAACAAACAAACGCAGAGAAATTGGTGGTTTCATGCGGAAAGCGATGCCAAAAACAAACAAAACGTCCGTGAAAATGTTCCTATTTATCATTGTTGTAGTTATTCCATGCACTGGAATGTTTGGCTATGTTTGCAGGAAGGTTTCTCTTTTCATTGAAACGAAAATAATAGTTTTGTATTTGCCAAACATAAAGTGGGGCAATAAATAACATCTGTCAGTTGGGAAAATTTGGTGAAACGGAAATGATTGTGGCTGAGCATAGAACTATTGACAGCTTCATAAGCACACCGAATGATGTGCGTTTGCAATGGAATGATCAAAGGAAATTCGAAGAATAGTACAGACAATCGAAACTTAAACAAGCACAAAACTCAGCTAGTGCAGGACTTTCATAAACTGACATTTAGCATTTCTGAGTTAGTGATATAGAAATTTTATATACTTTAATCTCTTTGCAATCTTTAATGAATTGAGACATTCATAAAAAAAATACACATAAAGGATTCCCGATGAGCCAAGAAACCACCACCAGAAGTTTCAACACAGTTATTTTTTCTTTCTGATACTTCACACACAAATTTGGTTCAAAATCCCCGTATCTAAATGTACATCCTGTGAAGAAGTACCGGGAGTTTGTCAATAAAACGCAAAATATTTATTATATATTTAAAGTTATTGTATCATCTTCAAAGTATACCCCTTCCGAAGTAATACACTTACGCTACCGAATAATCCAATCATCGAAACATTATTCTAACGATTTGAGCTCTTGCAGCTTCAGTTCTTCTATCGACTGAAAACTGCGATAATTTGAGTATTAATTGAATATGCTGATGGTTTGATGACATTTATTTCGTCTTTGGCCAGAGATGGTGCTTTATAGTAGTGCAAAATCCATAATTTTTTCCCCACAAATTTGAACTTGTTCCTCAGACGCCGCTTAACGGGCAAATAATATTTTTAATTTATCGCGTGTTGGAGCACTTAATTCCATTTTTCACACAAAATTTGATGCAACTTCTTTGATCCATTTTTTTCGATAGCAGAAAATCGCCGAACACGCAAAACACTTGTCTTATTTACGCCTCTCACAAACAAACTAAACATGTTATGTGGACAAAACCCTCAACATATCTTTGATACGAGTGTACCAACATAAAAAGAAAATAATAAACGAAAGTCAAATGTGCGTAGCCCGCGAAATTTGAAAATTCACCTTATTTTTTGAACACACCTTGTTTACCTAGTTCAGCCGAAGTAAATAGTCTGCTTTGTCATGCTCTTTAAAATACCGCATCCACAAACTTATCAATTTAAAAAAGCCAATGTTTTCTTTATAACTTCTAAACCAAAGATTTCAGTAAGATCTATGGGTGATTTTTTAAAATGTAAGATTTTCATGTTGGCAGCACTGGTTGGTAATGATATCCAAACGTCATCTGTCAAAGTGAAAACTGTACAGTATACTCTGCCATTTCAGCATGGAAAGACTAACAAACGAGCAACGATTGCAAATCGTTGAAATTTATTATCAAAATTCGTGCTCTGTGACAAATGTGCATCGTTTGATACGACCATTTTATGGTCGTCTTAATCGACCTGCTGAATCAACAATTAGTGCTTTTATCTCCAAATTTCGCACCAAATTTACCTTGTTGGACATAAAACCATCGACTCGCATGCATGCGTAGAGTGCGTACCGAAGAAAATATTGCAGCCGTAGCGACCAGTGTTAATAACGATCGTGAAATGCCAATTCGTCGCCGTTCTCAACGGTTGGGCATGTGTTACTCAATTACAAGGAACATTTTACACGTCAACTCACGCAAGAATTGAAGTCTAATGACCTCTCACTACATCTAATTTTTGGTGAATGGGTCTTACAAAAGCTCAATGAAAATCCGCTGTTTTATCGAAAAATTGTGTTCAGTGATGAGGCTCATTTCTTGATGAACGAATGCGTACACAAGCAAAACTTTCGCATCTGGAGTGATGAACAGCCACATGCCATACATGAATTACCGAAGCATCCCGAAAAAACGACAGTCTGGTGTGGTTTATGGGCTGGTGGCATTATCGGTCCATTTTTCTTCAAAGACGACCGTGGAAGAAACGTTACCGTCAACGGCGAACGATATCGAGCCATGATACGCGTTTTTTTTTTTTTGCCCCAATTGCCTGAGTTAAACTTGGTTGACATGTGGTTTCATCAGGACGGTGCAACATGCCACATTGCTCGTGAAACAATGGATATTTTGAGGAATGAATTTGGTGAGCAGCTTTTCTCTCGATTTGGCCCTGTGAGTTGGCCCCCAAGATCTTGCTATTTAACGCCTTTTGATTATTTCTTGTGGGGCTATGTCACGTCGTTAGTATATGTGGACAAGCCGAACACTATTTAAGCCTTAAAGGATAACATAACACGCATTACTCGTGGAATACAAACCGAAATGCTCGAAAAAGTTACGAAAAATTGGACCTTCCGAATGGACATTTTGAGACGGAGCCGCGGATAACATTTACATGAAATTATCTTTAAAAATTAAATGACAAAGACGAGTTTATCGATTCCAATAAAAAATTTTAATATATGATGCAAATTTGAGTGTTTTATTCGATTTAAAAAAAAAAAAAAAAAACTATGATTAAAAAATCACCCTTTAGTGGCGTTTCTTGAATTACGCGTTAATTCATGGCATTTTGTTAGGATAAGAATCTGGCGATTTATCATGTTCATTCTCGATTTCCGTTTACTTTTATAACAACGCGCAAAATAGCTCTGGGTGGAGGAACATGTTAGTCATTTTAGTTGATTGAAATTTCTTTATTAGTTTCATGTTATTATTTGAAATTCTGAAAATTTGGGAACAAATCCAAAAACTTTGTAATTTACAGAATTTGACGTGAAATAGAGGCAGGAGACTGAACGATGAGAGTTACCATATCGTTTTCATTCATCAAAGCTTGCATGATCGCAAGTAAAAGCCACCTATCGCAAAGTATTTTGCATACTTTCATCGGCAATGTAAACTTTAGCTGTTAATTGATATAAACTCATCCATTACAATTAATGTTTGTAATTCTACTTAATTAGAATGAAATCAATGAAATCTCAGGTGACACTATAATTTACTATAGAAACCACAGAGCATATTCAATTTTTGTTATGTTTGTGTATTTAGCCTGATAAATATTGCAAATGTTTTTTCTGGTACTTCTTAAAAAAACATTCAAATGGCAGGAAAATACATGGAATTGAAGGCATACATTGAAATCGTCTACATGTCTACATAATGGTGGTTTTTAGCTTAATCATCAGCTTAAGTTAAATACATAAATCATTGTATTAACACTGCATGTCCTTAACATTTACACATATGCTTCCTTGACTGTTTTAAATAGAAGCTGTATGTGAGCCTCAAGCTCTATTATGTGTTTCCTATACTCTAGAACACGTTTATTTCAGCGGTTTCAAATTGTGTTATTTTAAGACATCCATGAAGATTGTGTAATATCAAGTAATATATAATATCAAATTTTACATTCGACTTTCGATTATTATTTTTTTTTATGTTGGTACACTTGTCTCGAAGATATGTTGACGGTTTTATCCACATAGCATGTTTAGTTTGTTTGTGAGAGGTATAAATAAGACAAGTGTTTTGCGTGTTCGGCGATTCGATATTTATCTCCTCAATCGTCGCAAAACGCCGTCCTTTCATGGGTCTCTTCAATCTTGAAAATAGGAAAAAGACGAAAGGGGCCAAATCTGGTAAATACGATGGCTGAAGTATGATAACGATGTTGTTTTTGGCCAAATAATCTCTCACAAGCAAAGATGAGTGAGCAGGTGCGTTATCATTATGCAAAAGCCATGAATTTGTTTCCATAATTCTGGGCGTTTTTTTTCGCAAACGGTGCATAACTTCAAGATAATAACGCTTACTTATTGTACGACCTTGTGGTAAGAACTCCTGATGCACTACGCCATGGTAATCGAAGAAAACAGTGAGCAAAACCTTAACATTTAATCGAACCAGGCGTATTTTTTTTTGTCTTGGCTGTCCTGGACTCTCGCATTGGGACGATTGGGCTTTGGTTTCGATGTCATAACCATTTACCACTCATGATTCGTCACCAGTTATTACCCTTTTAAGCAAATCGGGATCATCGTTGACGTCATTCAACAATTCCTGAGCGACAAATCTCATGCGACGTTGTTTTTGGTCAAAATTCAGCAATTTTGGAACGAACTTCGCTGCAACACGCTTCATGCCCAAAATTTCCGAAAAGATTGCATGTCATGAGCCAACCAATATGCCGACATCCTCATCAACTTCTCCAATTGTGATTCGACTATTCTCCATAACAACTTTTTTCACTTTCTCAACATTTTCATCGGTTGTTGATGTGCTTGGGCGTCAAGAGCGAGCGTCGTCATTCACATCTTCTCGACCTTCTTGTACCAAAAGCTTGTACCACTTGTAAACATTTTTTTGACCCAGAGTACTCTCACCGTATGCTACTGTCAACATTTCAAGTGCTTTTGAGCACTTAATTCCATTTTTTACACAAAATTTGATGCGACTTCTTTGATCCATTTTTTTTTTTTGTTTTTTTTTCTGTTTTTTTGATAGCAGAAAATCGAAAAAGTGATTCTTCAGCATGGCAACGTTCGGCCTCACGTGACCAAGCCCGTTAAATACTACTTAGATATTGGGCCGTCCGATTATCATTTGTTCGGTTCGATGGCACACGGTATAGCTGACCGTTAGTTCCACTCATATGACGACATCAAGGAATGGCAAGATTCGCGGATAGCCTCGAAGGATGGACAGTTTTACAATGACGGAATTCGGACTTTGCCAGAAGGATGAGAAAAAGTAGTAGCTAGCGATGGGAAATGCTTTCAGTGAATCATTTGTAAACATGTTTTCGGTTCCATTTTTATAAAAAAAAACAGCAAGAACTTAGTTGCGTACCTAATAGTGTAAATTATTTTGGGTTCTCTAACTGAAATTTTTAAATTTTCAAAAAAAGAAAAAAAAAAAGAAAATAAAATCAAATAATATAAACACAAAGTAAATAAACATTTTTTCTGAGGAAATTAGAAATTATAATCTAAACCTTCAAAATAATGTGAAAACCAGTACAGATATCTTAATTAGGTAAACTGACTCATAAATGCGCTCATTTTATATGCCGGAATGTTTAGTGTTTAAAAGAAATCAATCTTACGTTAATACAAGAAATAGAAATAATATTAGAATTCCACTTTGCAAGTTGGAAAAGACCAAGCAGCGCATAGATTACGTAGGTGCGCACATATAATAATCTTCCTGCAAGTTTAAAAAGTATTGATCAGATTGGGTTGTTTAAAACAACATGCAAAGAGTATATACTTAATGATGTTGAAACACTTTTAACGTAATGTATATATTTACATACATATAATTTTAAATAATTATAAATTAATAGGAAAATAAAAGTAATGTAGTAAATGAATTGTTATTTTCGTACATAGGATTTTATCGAGTGCTAACTTGCCCCAAAATAAGCCTATAGGTGCTGGGGCCTCAATTATATTGTATTATAAAATATTGTACAAATTAACTGAATAATAAAAAAAAAAAAAAGTTTAAGATATCGCCTTATATATAGTACGACAAAAATATTATTTTAAGTTTCTAGAAAATTAAACTAAATTTAGAGGCTTCCTTATACTTTACAAAATATTAACACTGACCTAAAATTAGGATAATGGAGCGTTAAAGTTTGAAATTTTGGCGAAACCCCGATTTTAGTCAAATCCTATATTTTTAATGAGAGGTACCAGAAGGGCGTGGTTGGCTCATCCAACAACAGTTTCAGAATATAGCGGAGGAAAATTATAGTAGTTAGCAAAGCTTTGGCGGATTTGAGAAAATATTTCGAAATTTATTAAGAAATTTCCATGGCATATCTGAAGAGGTACGACTATCCATCTCACTGTCAAATATTATGCTTAGGGTTATCAAATTTTAGCTGAATAAGTGAATCTCTATATTACAGCTCTTACATTTATGCATAAATCCACCCTTTTTTCTCTTAGTTATTCCACTTGGAAGCACAGGGTTTCTATAAAAGATTTGTATCTCGTTTTATCGTAGCATATCAATTAAATTTCATTAAACATTTTGTTGTTTGTTCTTAACTACTTCGTTATCGTTCTTCGTCAAATATTCTGTGGGCGTCCGAGATGTCAACGACCTGAGAATCCTATTCTAGTGATTTCCTTGATATGCCATCTCTTTTCGTAATTTGTGACCTATCCAAGTCCTTTTCATTCTTGCAATTTGGTATATTATTGGCTCTTCGTTTGTCATCCTCCATATCCTTGAGTTTGTTATTGTGTTACAGCAGAATATTCCACATATTATACTCAGGCATTTGTTTATAAAAACTTGATACGTTGTGGGACATCATCAAAGTTTAGTTTCCTTATAGAATTGTGGATTTCCCACAAGCATTAAATGTTAGTATAATATTTATTTTTTTTATTTTCGTAAGTTGTGTTGACCGTCATGTTTTGTTAAGTCGCCCAAATGCAGTTCTAGCTTTTTTAAGTCTATTTGAAAGGTTCTCTCTCCACGTCATTTCCGATAGACATCATTGAGCCCAAGTATAAAATTGACTTGACATACTTTATTTTTTGATTCTTTATTTTAATATGATTATCTGCAGTGTTATTGAAACGCATTGTGTTTGTTTTTTTCTGTGTTAATTTCCAAGACTGCGCTTTTTTCTAGTTGCATTGGTTTATTCGATCATTTGTGTAGGAGATTACGCAAGTAAACTGGTTAATGTGTTGATTTTTTTCCGAAATTTGCCTAGGATTATAAGAAACATAACAAGAAAAAGCTTAGGCTACAGCAACCCAAAATTCCGGAGGGAATATTGAATTTCGAATTGAATTTCTGTCAATTTTTTTGCAATTATGAAGCTGTGGAACATTTTATGAAAATTTATTGATGTTACGACAGTTATCATATCAGGCGGACTGCGGAAATAACTAAATCCACCTAAAAAGCCATGAAACGGATTTACCTGGTTATCCATTATTAGCTTTCAATGGTAAAGTTAAACAAAACACCGATAAACTTACGATTTCGAAGAAACTTTTATTTCATTATAATGATTGAACCTTGCTATTATATACGAAATACAATGTCGTTTAAATGACCGCTCTGGATTGGTTGCAGCAGTCGGTCCTTTTGAGGTAGTTTTCAACCACTTTTTCGCACATTTCAGGTGATATCTCAACGATAACTTAACTAATGTTAGTTTTCAAATGCTTCAACGTTTCAGTCCTTGACATAGTCCTGCAAAACAATTTAACGATGTCAAATTGCATGATCTCTGTGGTCAATTGACGTCGCCAAAACGTGAACTTAGGCTTTCAAGAAACTTCTCACGCAATAAAGACAAAATCGGTCGTATTGTGTGGCTTGTGATACCGTCTTGTTGAATCCATATATCGTCCAGTTCACAATCTTCAATTGCACGCCCAGAAAGTCGGTTATTATACTGTTGTAGCGCTCTGAATTAAAGGTAACGGCTCCTTCGACAAAATACGGCCAAATGACGCCTCTACGCTTTAAAACGAACCCATCACTCACTTTTTCCGGTTTTCCAGATGCAAAGGCATTTCCACAATCATTTCTGGTTCTTCGAGCCCCATATGCGACAATTTTTCATGTTAACGAAACTGCGGCTAAGAAATGAGCTTCATCGCTGAAGAAAGCAATGAAAGCCTGTTGCTGTAGCACCCAATCACCACATCTACTTCATTGTGAGTGGTCAGCCGGCTTTAATTGTTTCGTTAGTAAGACTCTATATGGATGGAGGTGCAAATCCAAATCCATTTATCCGTAAGATAGATGCAAGTACTGAGAACGCCGTAGAATCGACAAAATTCAAATTCAGATTACCCGCCACAATTTCACTAACAGAAGCGATACTTTCGATAGTGCATACATTACGATGATGCATAGGCCTGATCACATCTATAATGCTCCCGGTCTCTTCAAATCAATCTCTTCAAATCACCCCGTAATGCACAAAATGTGACTTCGTTTGATTCTCCACTTATGTAGTAACTTTTAATTGTTTTTATGCGTTCTTCAGTTGTTAAAAGATCTATATTCGTAAATAGCATTAAATAAATAACACTTCGGATGAGAGGTATTTAACAGTCAACAGCCTTGCCAGACCGTCGGTTTTGTAACCACTAAATGGACAATCCTTTGCTAGATCATTTACTTTCCTCTGTCTATTATTGAAATTGTGCGAAATTAGGTAAATATCATCGGCAAATTGCAGATTTTCTAGATGTTCTTGGAAGTTTCAAACCATTCATCTTTCCTTTAAATATACTTTTCCCATAATTACATGCAGAACTACTGGAACGAATAACAAAGGTGCCAGAAGGCAGCCTTGTTTTACGCCGGGATTTGTCGAAAATGTTTCTAACTGGTCCTTCCAATATGTCTGACCTGAAATGAGAAATTGGATTACATTGCTTTTACTAAGTTTATTATTTTCGTTAGCACTTCCTTTATCCCTAAAGACTCCCATATAACATTGCGTGTTATGAAATCGAACGTTATTTTTTGTTTTAGAGATCAACAAAAACTAAATAGAGGGTAGTGCATCATTCTATTGATTGCTCAATTATGATGGTGGGGGCGAAGGCCTTCTCATCATCTCGCAGTGCTTTTTCTATACATTCGAGCATTTTATTTACTATGATTGCGGTAATTTTTTGTGCCGTGTTTAAGAGAGCATTTCCTCTCCAGTTGTCGCATGTCGTCACATCATTTTTCTTGGGGAGTTTTGTAATTGTTCCTTTAGTCCATGAGCGTGGAAATTCTTCATTTGCCCAGTGTACCAAAATCAAATCATTTGGTATGGGAGAAACCAGAAGTGATTTACAACTAGTAGATTTGCCATCGGTATAAATTTACTCACGTTGTCGTGTCCACCAGCCATCCAGCCAGCCGCTTGGCCAGCAGACAGAGAAAAGGACATGACTCAATCATTTCAAGATGTCTTGAAACGAATTTCATCTTAACTATGAAGGTTGGACCTCGTCTCCTTTAATACCTTACATCATTTGATTCCATTATAAACGCCCACACATATTGGTGAGAGTGTGAAGGACATCAATAAGCAATGGATAGTGATAGAAAGCTTTTAATCGTGTCAAATTTAGGAATTGTACTGCCCTTTCCTTTGATTGGTTTTGTGATTCTTAAGTGAAAAAATCAAGATAAATGATTTTTTCCATTAGTTTTCATAAACTTTTCCTACCAACGACTTGGCGATTAGACAGAAATAGGTACACAGGACATCAGATAAATAAACTGCTTGACAAATGATTCATCTGAAGTTGTTCACATTAGGGCAAATGTGTGCCGAGTTCCAAAACGGACCTGGTGGACTACTCGGTCACTGTCAAATATTCATCTCAATTAACGCACAATAAGAGAAGCTCGTTTGAAACTTACTAAAATCTTTCCTTTAGAACTGATAGAGGAACAAGTTATTTTTTCTCTATTAGTCAATTTGGTTGAGAGGATCTTTAAGAGATGTGAACACAGTTCGCTAGTCAGCTGATACTTCCAAAATTAAACTCATATTTGAATATGCCGAGCAATGTAAGTATAAGTACACAATTGAAAAAAGAAATATACAGTTACTGCAATGGGAAATTTCATAAGAATAGTTAAATTCCGATTAACTTGTTAATTTGTATGGGACGTACCGGAAGGAAGGAAGGATAATAGACTTCGTTTTAATGATAATATCTAAGATTTAGGATGACAAACGCGAACTCAAAGATATAAAGATTTAATCGGTCAATTGTACCGTACTTAACAGAAGGCGAGTGTCTATTCGATGGCTTCTTTTAATTTTGCCAAGCATTACAAAGCTATGCAATGGATAAAAATTTAGTTTGCTTACGAATTTCATACAACAGAGTAAGTAAGTTGCAGTTTATTAAATCGGTCATTTTCTGTGGACTTGCAAGGCAAGGTACAACAACGCAGTCTATTTTTATACCTTCACCAGGAAGAATGAATGTGTATATAAGGTTATCCAATTAGCGATTTCAAAACCGCCAGTCTGGCAAGGCTGTTAACTGCTCAATATCTATCATCTGAAGTGTCGTTTATTTGGTGAAAGCTTTGCCATTTAAGAATATGGATCGTTCAACTATCGAAGAGCGTGTAAAAATAGTTAAAACCTACTACAAAAGTGGTGATTCAAACGTGGGCTTTCAAACGAGCAAAATTTTCTTCAGCGATGAAATTATTTCTCACTCGGTGGGTGCGTCAACAAGCAAAATGTTCGCATATGGGGCTCGGAGAACCCAGAATTGATTGTGGAAAAAACTTTGCATCTGGAAAAAGTGTCTGAAAATGAAAAATTACTAAAAAAAAAAAAAATTAAAAATTAAAATGACACTGGAAGAACCTGAAAAGGATCAACTGCTGTAATCAATCCAGAAACGGTCGTATAAATCACATTGTATTTCGTACATAATGGCAAGCTCTAAGTACATATTCTAATGAAATAAAAGCCTCATTGAAATCATAGCTTTATGTGCATTTTATTTAACCTTACTTTTGATAACGAAAAATGAATAACTCTATATTATTTGATGCGGCAAAAATTTAACAACCAGAAGGACGTGTTTTTAACTAAATGTTTTTAACTAAGTCACGATAACTGATGGCCACGATAACTGCTGTAAACCTTTGCTGAAGTTTTGAAATTTGGCACAGCCTAATATTTTCGCAGATCGTAGCTCGAGGATTGTAAATAAGCTAAATATGCGCACCCTTTCTGGTACCTTTTATCCAAATTGACAAATTTCCAAAATTAAATTTGCCCCATGTACCTCCCCATCCTTAACATGCAGCAAACCAAATTTTCCGGCTTCGCATTCATTTATAATTCCGGATAAAATGTAAAAAATCCCAACCTTCAACCAACTACACATCCGATTTAACCCATTTGGTTTTATATCTTCCAATCGGTACCTCACAATTTAGTTGAATTTTGGCGCATGCTAAAGGTTTGCTAAAGTGGTACGAGGTGTGTTAAAAAAATAAAATGAATTTTTAAATTTCGTGAGCTACGTACACTTGAAATGTTGACAGTGGCATACGCTGAGAGCACTCTGAGTCAAAAAGATGTTTACAAGTAGTACAAGCTTTTCACAGAAGGTCGAGGAGATTTGAATGACGACGCTCGCTCTAGACGCCCCTGCACATTAACAACCGATGAAAATGTTGAGAAAGTGAAGAAAATTGTTATGGAGAATCGTCAAATCACAATTAAAGAAGTTGCAGGAGATGTCGCCATATCTGTTGGCTCATGACATGCAATCTCTTTGGAAATTTTGGGCATGAAGCGTTTTGCAGCGAAGTTCGTTTCAAAATCGCTGAATTTTGACCAAAAACAACGTCACATGAGCATTGTCGATCAGGAATTGTTGAATGACGTCAACGATGATCCAGATTTGCTTAAAAGGGTCATAACTGGCGACGAATCATGGGTATATGGTTATGATATCAAGACCAACTGGGTAATCGTCCCAATGGAAGGGTCCAGGAGAGCCAAAACCAAAAAAAGCACGCCAAGTTCGGGCAAATGTCAAGGTTTTGCTCACAGTTTTCTTCGATTACAATGGCGTAGTGCATCAGTAGTTCTTACCACAAGGTCGTACGGTAAATAAGTAGTATTACCTTGCAGTTATGCGCCGTTTGTGCTCACTCATCTTTTCTTGTGAGAAAGGATTGGAAAAAACGCTGGCACAAGTGTATTATATCCGAGGGGGACTACTTTGAAGGAGATACAATAGAAATTGATCAATCAATAATTTTTTTTTTTTTTTTTTTTGAGAAAGATGAAAATTCTCTTTTTTTTTTTTGAACACACCTCGCATTTCAGCACGTAGCTACACTCATTCTAATAAATCCCATACAAATTGAGCTATTTTTTTGTAATTCAAACAATTCTCTGTAATTTCTCTGTAATTTCGGCTGTAATAGTCTAGATTTTTGTCCATTACATTGCTTTACAGTTCTCTATATTATCAGAGAAAACCCGATTAAGTAACCTCTCCCCTTCTGGTGCCTTCCATACAAAAGACCGATTGAACCCATATATTTTTACCACCATATCTTTCAATTGGTTATGTTATCTTAAATTCAAACAAACTTGGCTCATATTGTAAGTTTAACAGTCGAAATTCTGAAAACGAAACAGAGCGACATCTACATCGCAAATTAAGTGATTTGCCTAATTCGTGATCTGAAGTTACTGAAATTCTCGTCAATTATTTTGCATTATAATACTGGATAAAATGTGGAAAAATCGATGGAACGACCGCGTCCTGCCTGACATGATATCACATAAATTATTTAATTACTTAAATTACGTATTTAACTTACATACATAACATACATAAAGTCTTATGTATCATTTAACTGCACTATATGCAGTATATTTGAGCTCACATCAGGCATTTAGAATTGCAAATGAAAATAGATTGCACTGCCATGGCTGGCCCATGGCCATTGTATCCCTAAGCAAATTGGGGGATTTGGCAACAGTCTATGGTTCATCGACATTTCCCAAACGGATAGTTTCAAAAGTAATATTACAAAAAAATTCACTTTTTCTAAAATTGAAGATGAATGGTGATGATTTTTTCAAAATACCTAAATATACTACTCTACACGCAAAGTGCAAATATTTAAATACATATTAAAGTAATCAAAAATTAAACACAAATATTATGCAAGAAACGTTATGTAGTCCAAGAAATCTATTTCTGTTATGTAAGTTCTACTTTAGAAGTGCTAAACGTATTTTGTGTAACTTTTAGCTCATTAATAAATTTCATGCAATATTCATGTAAGTAATGGCAAAGTTGTGACTGCCAACGTTATCCATAGAAACAAACGCGTGGGCTACAGTGAGCAACTACTTTCTTTGTCATAGCAAAAAGTGACAGTACAATCATAAATTATGTGTCACTATAGAGACAAAGTATCGAATCTGAGAACTTCGTTTGAAATTCTTTATAGATGAGTCAATAAAAAGTAATACTTAAAAAATTGCATTTAGTTCAGGGAGCGTATTATGAAGAAAAACTGAACTGAAAAGTATTTGATGTTTAATCGGATGTTTCCTATCACGGAAAAAAGGGCATCGCATAATTGCAGTAATGCGTTTATAGTTCACATTAGGAAAATTTTTGTTCTATTTTGTTTTGTTCCTGATTTGGTACGAATTGAATTGATTCGTATCTTAGCAAAAACTTTGCATGTCAGACGTCATAATACGTATTAACCAAAATTACTCCATCATTTCACTGAAACACCAATAATACAGGGTGTCCGTCGGGAAGGTATTCTACTTTGTTTGTTTATAATTTTTGATTAAATGAGAACGAATAGCTCTTATATTAATAAATGTTTTATTTAATGTCGGCAATTATGTATAGAATACAATATCAGATAAATGTCCGCCTCTGCTAGCCTCACAAATGCGAGCCTTTTGGATCTCATTTTTCATTACATTCTCACACATTTCACGAGGTATTTCAGTAATTTCATCACGAATATTTTGTTTGAGTTGCTCAAGCGTTTCTGGTTTATTTGCATAAACCTTGTTTTCAGATATGACCACAAAAAGAAGTCCGGAGCAGCCAAAATCAGGCGACCGTGGAGGCCAATCAACATCACCATTTCTTGAAATAACTTGTTGTAGAAAGAAGTCTCGCAATAATTCCACTGTAATCCTGGCTGTATGCGATGTGACACCGTCTTGTTGATACCACATGTTATTCAAGTCCAAAGCATGCAGTTGTGGCGTTAAAAAGTTTTCTATCATATCACGATATCGCTCCCCAATGACATTTACCGTTACGCCGTTTTCAGTTTCAAAGAAGTAAGGTCCAATGATTCCTCCTGACCAAATTGCACACTAGACTGCCACTTTTAATGGATGCAAAGGTGATCGATGTATAATTTGAGGGTTTCCACTGCCCAGAACCGACTATTCTGTTTATTCACATATTCACTCAAATGAAAATGTGCCTCGTCACTTATTATGATTTTTTCATGAAAATCGGCTTCAATTCTTGCGTGAGATGAATTTTATAGGATTTCAAACCCAAATCGACGTGTAAAATTGAGTAGCACATGCCCAATCGCAGAGAACAGCGTCGAATTGGCATTTCACGATCGTCATTAATACTGGTCGCTACGGCTGCAATAATTTCTTCGGTACGCACTCCTCTGCGAGTCGATGGTTTTAAGTCCAACAAAGTAAATTTGGTGCGAAATTTGGAGATAACAGCACGAATCGTTGATTCAGCAGGTCGATTATGACGACCATAAAATAGTCGTATCAAACGATGCAAATTTGTCACAGAGCACGAATTTTGATAATAAATTTCAACGATTTGCAATCGTTGCTTGTTTGTTAGTCTTTCCATGATGAAATGGCAGAGTACACTGTACAATTTTCACTTTGACAGATAACGTTTGGACGCCATTACCGACCAGTACTGCCAACCTGAAAAACATAAACCTTAAAAAGCAGCCTATAATATCCGAGCACTTGCCTAAATTCTAAATATAGCTACAGACCGATATTACTAAACAAATTTCCATATATATGTATAAAAGATTACAAGATTATTATGAAATGTATTTGAAATGTGATTAAAGAATTCATTTTCATTGTCCTCCAAGCCCGTATTTAAATGATAGTTACTTATCAATGGGTTCTCGCAATTTAAAAATCATCAGCACAAATTTTTATCTACCAAATATTATTTTCGTCTTATATTTTCTTCGAGATCAGATTAAAACTGCAACAGTTTATTCTCTCGTTTCTAACAATCGCACCATAACTTAATGATACATAAATAACTTTTATTAGTCCATCCGAAATCGAAATAGTTTGTAAAAAATCTAACTACAGGGTGGCTCACCAATTGCACTACAATAAGAAATTCAAATAACTTTTTTTTAATCACTTTATTTAATTTATTAATTTTTTTTTTTTTTATTTTATAGAAATTTTATTATTTATTTTATATAAATAATAGGTTTCATTAGAAAACATTGCGTTTTACTTTGCGATAATTTCTGGACTCTTTTATGCCACAAATTTCGAGCTTTATTTTGGACAATGAACTAAGTCTAGGACGGTGGATCGACTGGCAGTCTGCCAACACAATTATGAATATGCATTTCTATTCAACTGACAGTAACAATAAAATTGATTTGAATGATTCAAAGTAGCCAAGAATAAGTTCAGTTTTCGTTATTTCTCTTTTAATCGATTAATTTCATGTATTGGCTGCCAAATCTATAGAAGTGAGAAACAAATAAATGTTCATTTCTATAAGAGATAAAACCGAAATTTAATGCAATAAAAAGAACTATCTTGAGAGAGCTAGGAAACTCATATATCACAATATATGAGGTGTTTCTTCTTTTTATAGGCTATGACGGAAACCGGCAAGTTTCGTATGAAATGGTTGGCTAGCAAGATTGCGTCCTTTTTCCACAATAATTAAATTAAAACACAAAACACTAAGAACACTTGGAAATATCACTCACTCACTCACTTGATGTTGAATATCGAACGACACGTATTAGGAAGTTAATAATAAGCAGAGCAAATTATATTTATCACTGGTTCCTAGAACTTCTCAGACGTGACCGCTTTGCACCTTTGACTCAAAAAACACAATTTTTTTTTTTTTTTTAATTCACAGAATTGAACTTTTGTCAAGTCGATGAAACTGCAAAATGGCCGACCTAGTCGATATTGCGAAACATGAAACCTCGTAGATGCCATAGCGTAAAATTTCTTTGCCAGATTTTAGTTAACACCAAAAAGTAAACAAAAAAGATAAAACATCAATTCTTTGATAAATAAACAATCAAGAATGAACAATATTGGCCTACAGGGGGCGTAACTAAAGCAAAATTGAGACCGTTATATTTGAAATAAAAACCTAATAAACTTCAAACTGTTGAACAAAGCAAGCCTTTACAACGATTACATTCGATTATAATTTTGTTCCTTTGCTGTAATTCCTTTCAAATCAACTTGAATTATCATACTACACCACCCATAACTAACTATTTCTTTTTATCGTTTTCTATTTATTTACCCTCTTAGTTGGCTTTACATAAAATTTAGCAATTTGTCTCATATCACTATCTCAACTCCTACCTTTCTTTTCTCTTGGCACTTTACAATATTTTTTTCCTTTCCTTTTTTTTTTTTTTTTTGTATAAAGTTAAATAATTTAGTCCTACTGCCATAAGACCACCCACTGCTTCCACCTCAGTACCACCAGTAACGTCGATATCCTTGTAATATCCCTCGTGGAGAAGTAAACATTTAGTTTTCCTAGTGTGTGTGTGTGTGTGTGTGTGATGTCTAGGACATCGTCATGAAGTCGACTAATGTTGTTGTTTGATTTGATATATTTGCAGACCTTGTGACCGAAATCTGCGCGATGTTGAATTGATATCTTGTCGTCTACGACGCGTGGAGCCGCTGTGTCGCCTTCCTGGGTCCGCACTGCAGCAATTGGCCATGTGCGGTTTCTACGAGGATTTGGAGAAGGGCGTTACACGTAAGTACTTAGTAATGGCAAATATTTGTGTGTTTAGCTACTTGGAAAGAAAGAATTAGTTTCGATTAGATGTAGGTGTGATAGAAATTAGAAATGCATACAGCTCTGTAGCGCCGATATTTTTCAAGATTTCCCAACTGATTGAATCTGCTTTGCAATCGTTTCTATAGGCAGACTACTCGACGCGATAGAGGATTTCCTATTTACGACTTGCAGTTCAAAATATATTCTGTTTACGATCATTATGTCTTACTTTTTCATATCTTTATTTGATTCGAGTTCTTTAGACATTATTTGTCATAAAAAAAATTGGACTTATAGTCCTGATCTCAGCGGTTCAATGACAAATTCAAATAACCATTTCAGTAAGAGATTTAAATTGAAGTGCCAGTGGCTTTTCGCAAACTCAGTCACCTACAGTGCCAACATAACCATTCGCGCATAAAAGCTTCTAATTCACTTTAATTCAATCGTTCATATACAGGCAATACAAATGCTGTCAAAAAATTACCGGGAATTGGTCAATAAAACACAAAATAGTTGTTATTTTACGCCTGGCGCATCAATTGCACTACAATAAGAAATTCAAATAACTTCTTTTTTAATTAATGTATTCATTTATTTTTATTTTTATTGTATAGAAAATTCAGCAATAATTAATTGGCTTTGTAAATGACTTCCATGGTGATTCACGCATATGCGATATCTGATCAGAAAATCATTAAATGCTGGAACGCCTCAATTATTGTTTTAATGGACTGCTTCAATTTAGTCAAATTCTTTGGTTTCGTTTTGTACATCTCTTGCTTGGCATGACCCTATAAAAAAAAGGCAAGTGCAGTCAGGTCAGGTCAGGTTGAGGGTAAGCGAAAAGTGGAGCTTCTGGATATTCATTTGTTTGGGAATTTTCGTTGAACATCCAGCAACATCAGGCTATACGTGTACGTGTCGTTGCTCAATTTTTCTGGAACCAAATGCTGTTGAAACGCATACGTCTTCGGCGTAGTTCTGGATAAAGAAAACTCCTTCAACATCTTTAAATAACAGCCCCAATTAATAGTTGACAGTAGCACAATTCGTGCGCCACCCTGTATTTTAACATCTTTCCTCTTGCTAGGTAAACCGTCTTTTTCGTAAGTGTTAAACCGTGCACTCTTTGTATTTTGTAAGGGCTCAATCGTACTTAAATTTTTAATAAGCGCCACATGCTATGTTCTGACACATTGAAATTTTTTTCGTCAATTGAACTGCGCTTTGTCATGAATTACGTGGGATTCGCCTTTCGAAATATTTCTGGCGATTGTACTGTTTTTGGATGTCCACCTCCATGGTGTTTTTTGATGCTGCCAGTATTAATGGAACAAGTAATGGCCCGATACACAAATGTCGGAAATGTCGTAGCTCATTAACAGTGTCTGCTTTTCCATCCGAAAAGAAAAAAAAACTGTTTCTTTGAATTCCATTTCAATAACTTATTTAACTGCGGCATAAAATGACATTCGTCTTTACGCTTGTTAATAGCATAATTGACCGACGCTTGTCAAACAATGAGCGCTCTGTCATTAACCGTTTGGTTGCTACAGCAGCGTCCAAATGGTAAAATGTTGAGTGACTACTCTTATAGAAACCAATTTTGCCTTCCAAATAAGACAGCAGATACGAAAAGAGATATAAGGTAAAAAAAATTTCTTGAATGATATATCTGAAATGCAGGGTGTCCTTTGGGAAGATATACTACTTTGTTATGTAGCCACTTTGGTAAACATTAGACATTTTTGTAGACAGTTCGTATTTGACAGTCGTAAAGTAGAAACGTGGCAAATTTATTATGGAAAATATTCGATAACCCAACGTGATTAAAACACGTTAAAACATTTTATCAAAATCAATCATCGATTACTGTGACAATGAGAAAGTTACGTGACATTTTTGGGAGAAACAACGTGCCAACAACGCACTATTTATAGCGTACTGAATGATTTCGAAGAAAGAGTGTCTGTAGCTGTTAGGGTCAAGTATGGACCACAACGTACTGCAAGATCGGATGAAAACATTACTGCCGCTCAAGAAAGTGTTCAAAGCAATCCATCAACCTCAATTCGATGCTCAGGAGCTTAGTCTTCAGAAAACAACTTTGGCCACAATTTTGCACAAGGAGTTGCATTTGTTTCCACTTAAGATTCAGTTGACACAAGAGCTTCTTCCACAAGACCATTTACGCCGCCGTACATATGCCAATAGGATATTACAGCTCGCTCATGACAACCCCGATTTTCATGAAAAAATCATAAAATCATTTGAATGCATATGCGAATAAACAGAATAGTCGGTTCTGGGCAATGGAAAACCCTCAAATTATTCGTCAGTCACCTTTGCATCCATTAAAAGTGACAGTCTTGTGTGCAATTCGGTCAGGAGGAATCATCGGACCTTACTTTATTGAAACTGAAAATGGCGTAAGGGTAACTGTCAATGGGGAACGACATCGTGATATGATTGAAAATTTTTTAACGCCACAACTGCATGCTTTGGACTTGATTAACATGTGGTATCAACAAGACGGTGCCACATTACATACAGCCAGGATTACAATGGAATTACTGCGAGATCTCTTTCCACAACAAGTTATTGCAAGAAATGGTGATGTTGATTGACCTCAGCGGTCGCCTGATTTGACTGCTCCGGACTTCTTTTTGTGGGGATATCTGCAAAGCGAGGTTTATGCAAACGAACCAGAAACGCTTGAGCAACTCGAGCGAAATGTTCGTGATAAAATTAATGAAATACCGCGTGAAATGTGTGAGAATGTAATGGAAAATGTGCTCAAATGGTCTCGCATTTGTGAGGTTAACAGAGGCGGACACTTATCTGATATTGTATTCCATACATAATTGCCGGCATTAAATTAAACATTTATCAATATAAAATCCATTCTCTTTCATTTAATCAAAAATTATAAACAAACAAAGTAGTATACCTTCCCGACGGACACCCTGTATTTCCACACCAAATGATTTTACACTCAATATATTTTTAGACTCACTGAAAGAGATCCACTTTTTGTTGAAGATTATTTTTTCATTACTATTATTATTCTTTTCTTTTTTTTTTTTGATATCTTTTATTAGATTTGCCGATCATACGACTAATCGAGCTGTTCGTCAGTTCATCGATGTGGTCGTCCCACAAAAAGAAAAAAAAAATAAATGATTCTATTAGGTCTATAACTCTGATCATATTCAGGGTAGTCGTGCGTAGTAGCTATAGTGCCTCAGGCTACAACAATGTCAAACTTATGACTTTAGGAATACTAGAGACGAAAAAAACGCACAGACTATACCAAAAGCCTTTTTAGCTATTATTGCCTATGCATTTTTTTCGACAGGAACATCTTTCATGCTTGTAACGATTATAATCTGTGGATCAGAAGAAAAATTTAACTCATTGTATTTCCAGGGTAAGGTATCACTGGCTGAGTTTAGCGTGATTTTTTAATTTTGTCTAATCACTTTCCTCTGGCTCGAATTAAACGTACTTGTCGGCTTTATATTTTGTTTAATTTTGTTTTAAAGTTATTTTTGTTTAATTTATTTTCGACTGATTCTTAATAGTTTGATATCTTCGATAGTCGAGTATAGATATGAAAGAGATTTGAAGGTATTTTTTTTTATTAAATTACTTGCTAACGAAGAGGTGTCTCCAAGAGCGGCCCAGCTAAGTTTATTGATTTTTACGTGATTTGAAATATTTTTTTACCTGCATTTATAATGTTTAATTTATTGCTTCTCATAAGTGAATGTCATGTCAATGCAACCCGTACATCCCGAAACTACACTCAAATCAGGAAATCATTTCTCTATTTTGAACAATGACTGAATTTTACTTACATTTTCAAATGTTTTGATATTACATCAGAAAAATTAATAATTCGAATGATATTTCGCTAACTAAAACACCTCTGGGGAAACGTGGAACCCCAAAACAGTTTTCGGGCGATTTCAGAAGAAGGCAAATCGAAAAAAAACTGAGTACTATTCAGAACACTGGTTTTGTGAATTTGCTCGCTTACTTTATCTCAAAAGGCATATATCTGTGGTCACAACCCGTAACAGCCTAACTTGAGTTAGGACACAATTGAGTTATTACACCATCGTATTCAGCGTATCTAAATTTATTTGCTCTAAATTTTTCATGTTTGTATCTCTTCTAGGAAGGCAATTAATCCTAAAAGTTAAGTTATTTTTCTAAATGAATGTTTTGGCACAACGGCCTAAGTCAATTTAGGATTACAACAAATACAAACATTATTTTTTCACCATTGCCTACATCAACTTAAGTCGTTAATCCAAAAAAAAAAAAAAAAATAAAGAAACAATTTTATTTTCCTAACTTGAGTTAAGCTCTTATTCCGAATTACAATTTCGTTTTTTGATAAACATAAATTGAGTTAAGGTCTTTCTCCAAACTTAAAGTTTTCTATTTAATCTGGAATAATAGCCTAACTCAACTTGAGCTTTCTGACTTTCTTTCGTTCAACAATTCATAAGAGCCTAAGTGTCTTTTTCGATAATATCTTTTGACTGCGAGAATAAACAACTATTTTTTGTTAACAACTAAGTAAAGAAATTCGTTTCCTTGGAATCTGTAAAAAAGTTTTCCAAAAAACACCTTCTCCTGATTTTCAGTGAAGATTCAAAACTTTAAACTCCTGTACTGAAAATATTGAAAAACAGACTTAGGCTGTTATGGGTTGTGACCACAGATATAATTAATTAAAAAAATATCTCTCTTCTTTAGACTTCTGAAATTTTTTATTTTGTTTTGTTTTGCTACATCTGTTGTAGGGAACAAAGTTAGAAAAGTCGTTTCTGGGTTTCGTTCCTGACTCTATTTGATTTATAAAGTTTAGTATTATATCTACATAGATTATTATAGGATATCTACCATCTACATAGATTAAACAATTGCTGCCTGTACAGAATGTTAGCTATGCAATCATACAGGGTGGCGCACGAATCGTGCTATAAATACAAAACATAAAAACTTTTTTTTTTGTATGAGCAATCGGCTTAATTTTTTTATTTGAATGGACAGTTAGAAAAAAAAACACAATTTTGGAAGTTTTGCAAAATTTCACTTTTTGTGCGAAATGTGGCTAATTCAATTTTTTTCTTTAGAAGACTTTCGGTTTTATCGAATTCCTGGCAATCTGCTCAATGGATTACGTTAATTTTTTGCATGTCCATTAAGAACAAATGTAGCTATCAAATAATGGGTAAATTTTTGCAAAAAGACTTATTTTTTTTTTGTAGAATACCAATAATTCGTATGAATAATATAAAATATTTGAAAGATGTCGAACCAACTTAATGATTATTTTTGCGTCATATATTTTCGATTTTATCCTCAAGCATAAGAAAAACAACTGTTTGCATAATTGAAAAATACACTTATTAATTGTTATCTAAATTTGTTCTTAATAGATATGCAAAAAATCAGCCCAATCCACAGGTCGACAGAAAGTTAGTAAAAATGAAATTCATCAAAAAAAAAAAAAAAAAAATAGAAAAAATTAATTTAACTATATTTTGAAAAAAAGACTGCAAAAAACTATTCTTAACCAAGTTATCTTTATTTAGAAAAAGAACTTCGACCATCGAAAAATCATAAACACACTTCACAAATGTCTACCCTATTGTGTACTCCCTCAAATTTCTATCACACCATAATACAAAATCACGAGAAAGAGCATTTTATTCTTGCCAAGGTACGATGCCGGCTTTTAGGTTAAATAAATAAAACGCAGATAACAAAGATTGCTTTTGGCTGACTGCCTAAATGTATGCTAACAAATTTCCTTCGCTTGAAGCCATAGACAGAGTCGATAACGATGTCGACTTTAGTATACTAACTGCTACGACTACGATTACGTCTACGATGATGATTATGTTATTTTTCTTCTATTGTTTATTTTGTGCTTCATTCGCACTTTCGTTTCAGTTTTTCGTGCTGGCGAACAAGGTCGTTTTTGGTACGCCGTCTTAGGTGGTTCCCTGGAAGTACGCTATCATGCCACCGATGCCAACGAAGGAAAGGTAAGTGGAACGCTGGTAAATAGTCAGAGATGAGCGGCGATAGTTTTCCGTTCGGATAAAATGAAATCTTAAAAATGTCTTATTAAATACGTTCGCCTCGTTCTATAGTAGAATTACGGATATTATTTGAATTTTCGCATAGATAGTGGCTACCAGATTTCAAAGTTTTTCTTTCCATCTCGAAATTGCCAAAAAAGAAAAAAACACATCAAAGTTTTGTTGGTAAACATTTTCGGGCAGTAAAATGGAAATGAAATGGAAATTGCTTAATATTCCCTTGACTACTTAAAGAAAATTATACAAAAGTTTAAAGCATCGTGATTATGGCGCCAGTGAGGTTAAAATTGTCATACATCCGGAGATGACGGCGCCGTATATGGTTTGGCAAAAAACGAGGGTGGAGCAGTGGCGGTTGAAATGTAATTTAAAGTGACACATTCAAGGCAAAAGGAAGTGGTCGTAAATAAACATACTCGTATTAACGAAACATCAACGTACGTAATATTAATGATGCGCTGCTAGCAAAATACGTCACAGCAGTTTGCAGCACTAGGCAGCTGTCATTTTTGACAGGAATTGTGGGCAAACTTTTTGTTCGGTTTTAGATATATAAAAGCGAAGATGACATACAAAAATTTTATTTAAACAAATGATTTTTATGTTTTCGTAAGTAAGTTTGATTATTTAGGTCATTTGTTAAGTCAGGTATTAACAATTCTGCCACCAAATGTCACAGTAAAGTTAACACCATGAGAAACAGATATTCTCGACATGAGTTTGCCATCCTTTATGTGTTTAAACTGTATTGGACGGAAGTAAATCGAATTATCTACGAAATTATTTTAAATTTGAGTACTCATTAAATTCCACAAAACTGTAAATCGTGCTCAAACGATCAGCTGCTCTTTTTATAATGGAGCCCAAGCTATGTGGCAAATAATCTGTCGTTTTCTTTAATGCAAGGAAATGTGAGGACTCGAAAAATCGCCCAAAAACAAATAACCATTTTGTTGTTCTTTTTTTTTTTAATCGCCCTTTCACACAAAATTTGGTTACCCATAATTATGAATCAACTTTCATTCATTTTTGATTTTTTTTTCTAAACTTATTTCAAACTGAAAAATGGCCCAGAAATACAACAGCCTACAGCGACTTAAACACCTGTATTCTATCTCTGATCGGTTCTAAAAGGAAAGTTAAATAAGGCACACACAAAGCTGTGATTTCAATGAAACTTTTTGTTGAACGTAGTTAATTCTTCCCAACAATAAGAAAATTAATTTTATAAAATAAATCAAATCACGAATTATAAAATCTATATAAATAAAAATCAAATGCCGTTCGTTGGTAAGGACATCAGTTGAGAACGGCTGGACCGAATTGAATAATTTTTTTTTTAAATGTTCTCGTAGTCCAACTTAGGTTTTTATGGAAAGAAAAATTTACCACGCCCACTTTTTTCGATTTATCTAAAATTGTAAAACGGCTACACCGATTTGGCTAATTCTTTTTTTAAATGTTTGTAGTAAATGTTTCCAGTGCTGCTACAAATATGGGCGGGGTTGGACAATGGGGCGTGGTACCTCCCATACAAACCACAAATTAAAAATCCATTATTTTTGCTCCTGCTTACGGTATTTGAACAAAATTTGGTACATCGGTTTGGTGTACATATCTTAAGTGCTACTGCAAATATGGGCGGGATTGGACAATGGCGCGTGGTACATCCCATACAAACCATAAATTAAATATCCAATATTTCTGCTCCTGCTTACGGTATTTGAACAAAATTTGGTGCGTAGGTTTGGTGTACATATCTTAAGTGCTACTGCAAATATGGGTGGGATTGGACAATGGGGTGTGGTACCTCCATACAAACCATAAATTAAATATCCAATATTTCTGCTCCTGTTTACGGTATTTGAACAAAATTTGGTACATCGGTTTGGTGTACATATCTTAAGTGCTGCTGCAATTATGGGCGGTATTGGATAATGGGGCGTGGTACCTCCCATACAAACCACAAATTAAAAATCCATTATTTCTGCTCCTGCTAACGGTATTTGAACAAAATTTGGTATGTAAGTTTGGGTTACATATTGTAAGTTCTGCTGCAAATATGGATTGGATTGGACAAATAGGCGTGGCACCACCCAAAGAAGTCAAAAATTAAAAAACCATTATTTCTGATCCTGTTATAGGAAAATTTAAGTTTTTCAAATACTGACTTTATACTTATGTTTCCCGACAGACAAACAAAGAACGTTGTACATGTGAAAGCGTTGCAGTAATTTTAAATCTCAATTAAGCTGACTTAAATTAAATAATTTTTAGAAACTTTACAAAAAAGTATTAAAAGCATTCATTTAAATAACCAAACTTTTCTAACAAAAATTTAAATACAGAACCATCTATCCTGAAAATTGTAAATCATTAATTTGCCACCTTTGAAGGCAGAACGAAGTTTGCCGGGTCCACTAGTATGAAATAAAATGAATTTTCGGAAAATTAAATTGAATTGCTTTTAATTAAATTGTATTGTTTCGAATTAAAATTGCGTTATATAAAGTGATTTTTTAATGGTAGATTTTTTTAATTCGAATAAAACACTCAAATTTGCATCATATGTATATTAAAATTTTAATTGGAATCGATAAATCGGTCTTTGCCATTTAATTTTTAAAGATAATGTAAATCATGTAAATGTTGTCCGTGGCTTCGTCACCAAATGTCCATTCGGAAGATCCAATTTTTCGTCACTTTTCGAACATTTCGGCCTGTATTCCATGAATAACGCGTGTTATATTATACAATAGTGTTCGGCTTGTCCACATAGACTAACGACTTGATATAACCCCACAAGAAATAATCAAGAGGCGTTAAATCGCAAGATCTTGGGGGCCAACTCACTGGGCCAAATCGAGAGATATGCTGCTCACCAAATTCATCCCTCAACATATCCATTGTTTTACGAGCAGTGTGGCATGTTGCATCGTCCTGATGAAACCACATGTCCACCAAGTTTAACTCACGAACTTGGGCAACAAAAAAACGTTCTTTGTGATTGAGTAACACACATCGCTGAAAACGCCGACGAATTGACATTTCACGATCGTCACTAACACTGGTCGCTACGGCTGCAATATTTTCTTCGGTACGCACTCAACGCATGCGAGTTGATGGTTTTATGTTGAACAAAGTAAATTTGGTGCGAAATTTAGAGATAACAGCAGGAATTGTTGATTCAGTAGATCGACTATGACGACCATAAAATGGTCGTATCCAACGATGCACATTTGACACAGAGCACGAATTTTGATAATAAATTTCAACGATTTGCAATCGTTGCTTGTTTGTTAGTGTTTCCATGAAGAAATGGCAGGGTATACTGTACAGTTTTCACTTTGACAGATGACGTTTGGACGTCATTACCAACCAGTGCTGCCAACATGAAAATCTTAAATCTTAAAAATTCACCCTATACAATACTATTATAAAGCCCATAGTTGATTATAGATCAAAAGTTTGTCCATGACAAATTCTGTGGAAGAGTCGCTCAGAATTTTCGAAAGAAAAGAGACTTAGACGAATATTTGGCCCAAGAAAGAATGAAAGAGGTGATTACATCCTAAGGATCAATACCTCTCAATCATCGCGATGATGCCGTAAAATACGTTAAAGCACAAAGACTTAGGTGGATAGGCCATGTACTACGGATGTATCAAAACCGGGTTCAAAAACTTGCCCTTGACTGCACCCCACATGTTTCAAGGAATAATGGTCGCCCACGTAAGCAATGTGAGTAAAGAATTATTGCATCCTTATTGCAAAAATAGAGCTTAATCATGGTGAAGACGTTGTAAAACACATCAAAGCATAAAAATTTAGGTGGATAAGTCATTTACTACGGATGTATTACAACCGGACACAAAAGCTTGTCCCTGACTACACCACACAAATTTCAGGGAATAAAGGTCACTCACGTAAGCGCCTAATTGACAACGTCGACGATGACATGCGAGCAATGGGAGTAAGGAATTATCACATCCTTATTGCATATATAAATGAATGAAGGAGAGTTGTAGAGAAACCCAAACCCCACCGCGGATTGCAGAGCTGAATAATGAGTAATAATAATGGATACATCTTTCTAAGTCCAGTTTATTGTTCATTACAGACTGAAGAACAATGCAGAGCTGCTACAGCTCAATCGTGGCGAAAACGTTGTATTAAAACCGGTCTCAATAGCTCGCCCTTGCCAGCACCCCACATATTTCAAGGAATAATGGTCGCCCACGTAAACAATGGAAGTAAAGAATTATCGCATCCTTATTGCAAAAATAGAGCTGTTACTGCTCAATCATGGTGAAGACATTGTAAAACACATCAAAGCATAAAAATTTAGGTGGATAAGTCATTTACTACGGATGTATCACAACCGGACATGAAAGCTTGTCCCTGACTACAGCACACAAATTTCAGGGAATAATTGACAACATGACGAGCTATGGGAGTAAGGAATTATCACATCCTTATTGCATATATAAATGAATGGAGGAGAGTTGTGGAGAAAACCAAACCCCACTGTGGATTGCAGAGCTGAATAATGAGTAATAATAATTGATACATCTTTCTAAGTTCAATTTATTGACCATTACAGACTGAGGAACAATGCAGAGCTGTTACAGCTCAATCGTGGCGAAAACGTTGTATTAAAACCGGCCTCAAAAGCTTGCCCTTGCCAGCACCCCACATATTTCAAGGAATAAAGGTCACCCACGTAAGCGTCTAATTAACAACGTGACGATGACATGCGAGCAATGAGAGTAAAGGATTATCTCATCCTTATTACAAATACGAGTATAAATGAATGAAGGACAGCTGTGGAAAAAGCTAAAACCCCCTATGATTTGCAGAGCTGAATGATGAGTAATGATAATGGATATATTCGACTGTCATCTCGACTCCACTTAAGTCGTTTTTCCTTGTAATCAGAGATACATATTTCATACAAATGGACGGTATAAAACCATTGGTACGCTTGCAGCCAAACCTTTTAAGTCCAGTTTATTGATTCGTGTTAGCAGAGAGCATAGCTATTTTAGATTTTGAATACAAAGAATTATATTGTCTTTACAAATTACAAACATGTTGTTGCCGTTGCTCCTAAGACCATCAATTTATAACCGGGTACGACCCCAACCTCCCCTAAATTTAAATTTCATGGCATGTGCTCTTAATATTCTCGGAATAGCGCAATAAAACTTAATGAAATGCGTGCTTATAATACTTAATATACAATGAAATTGCTTGCAGCGCATCTCAACGGTATCTGCTTGACCCGATTTGCAGTTGTTTATTCGCCACAAAGAATTGCAATATCATGCCAGTATACTAACCCATTGCTTGATAAATATGACCCATAAAATGTATATGTTTATCTTGATGTCTACAGTCATATCTCTGTTGATATCAGAGTAGCTCCGTTGCAATACAACCTATTATCTATGCACATACATTTATATGGTAATAAAACAAGGAAGATACGAGTATATTATCTTGCATATTTACTCTTGCATATTTACAACAAATAACAAAATGTCCAATTGGAAGACATGACGAATTATTAGCCATTTAATATGCTTGTTATGTTATGGCTTTTTTCTCTAATAATGGTATCTGCACAAATGCAAAATGTACAAATATTTATATGATCCTTATTGCTCCTTCGAAACTTCATCGAGATTATAATTTATGGCTTATGTCTAACACATGTTCTAAATGCAATCACAAAGATTGCATATTGAATGTATTTAGAATACAATATTAATATTTTTTCAATACTAAATGTCTTTATTGCAATTTTGCACCTCCCTCTTGTTTTATACGAAAGAGTCTCAAGTTAAATCAAAAATGCAATAATAATATTTTTGTATTCATAGAAATACGAGAGCGGTCCTAAAACTAGCTGACATAACAAACAAGACACAAAATAGTTGAAAAAATATTCTTAATTTTTTCAACATAATCTCCAGCGATATTCAACAGATTCCAAGTTCTGTTTATAGTAAAAACTGTCAAATTCCTTAAAATGACCATCAACCTCAGGCTCCACCTCTACATTGTTGGCAAATCTTTTACCACTTTTCAAGTTTGAAAATAGTAAATAGTCCGAGAGAGCCAAATGTGGTGCGTGATGAAACAATTTGAACTTTAACTTATTAATTTTGGCCATCGCAATAGTATATGTATGAGCTGGAGCTTTGCCTTGATGAAGCAACACTTTCTTTTTCCCCAAATTTCATCACATAAAAACTGCAGTATATTAGAATAATATTCGCCGTTGATGGTTTTTCCTTTCTGAAAATAATCAATAAAAATAATCCACCGCACATCCCAAACAAACAGACACCATAACCTTGCCCGCGGGTAGAACTGTCTTCGCCTTGTTTGGACACGACTCTTCCATTCCAGTCCACTGGTTTGATTGTTCCTTTGTCTCAAGTGTAAAGAGATTTACTCATGCCTCATCCGTGGTTATAAATCGACGCAAAAAATCGGATTTATTGCGTTGAAACATCGCCAAACTCTACTGCTCTACCGAAACATCTCCACGATTGCTCTATTGAGAGCAAGCGCGGCACCCATCTTGTGCACAGCTTTCTCATCTTCAAATCTTCGGTCAATACAAGATGTACTCGTATAGCTCTTTTTTGAATGCCTATCATTTCAAGCGGATGAATCAGTACTGGCAGTTTTTGAGAGGAAAATACTCCGTAGAATAAATGGACCCATCATCGTTAACGGAGAGTATCGGCGTCGCATGAACAATGAGCTGTGTGAGCCATATACCGACATTGACGTGGTCAAACGCATTAATATACAGCGTTTGCGTTAGCTGGGTCATGTCGTGCGGATGGACCCAAATGCTCCGGCATGGAAAGTTTTCGCCAACGAACTCTATGAACAGCTCGGAAGAAGGCAACCAAAATTCCGTTGGAAAGACCAGGCTTTTGAAGTACTATCGAAACTTAGTGTGACGAATTAGAGGAGAAGAACAGAATATCGACGCGTTTGGAATTATTCTCTATGGGCAACGTATTATAGATAAGATATGTTTGCTCCAGTCGCCACCTAGAAAAGACCATTTCCGCAAGTACACGCACCTTCAGCCGGCGATAATTCAATACAATTTTCTGGATTTTTCTTAACCGTGTCTGGCGTGGACACCTTAATTGTGTCGTTCAACTATGGTGTTCATCTTGGCGGCTCGTACGGCTCCGTTTAAATTCATCTACCTAATATTTTACACTCGCAAACGGAGGAGCAGACTCTTTCAGGGTAGAATATAGCTCGCCTTTAATATTGGTTGAACTAAGACCTTTGAATTACATAACAGTGACCAATTCCTTTCCATGTTTACAAATTCACTAAGATCGTTTACTTTTGGCTCAAATAAAAATACTAAACAACGTGGCGCCTTGAAACTTAAAACATATGTTCTATAAGGGTGCCACTTTTTACCAAAATAATTTTTTTCAAACTACTGGCACCATCTATATGTTATATTATGTCGGCTAGTTTTGGCGCCGCCCTCATAAAGTGGAAGAATTTCTTCACTCTGGTACGCCATCGACTTATTTAACTGAAGTTAACTTCTACAATGAGAAGGAACTGGGGATAGAAAATCATCAGTCATTTAAGTTGTCGAAAGATGCTGAATGAACTTTCAGTGTCTCAAGAATCAATTCATATCATTTTACTTGAGTGTTTGTGTATGCAACGAGTTGCTGGTCTAATTCCTGGCTAATTCCGCTGGCTAATTCCGAAAGAACCATATATTTCTTGTCAGAAGGTCAGACGACTAATAAAGAATAGTAATTAGGCGAAATCAAATTTGTCAAAAAGCGGAATTCGTGGAAAGAAAACTCACGGACTTTGCATCATGATAACGAAACATCCCACAATTTCTGGACAAAAACTCAACAAAGTGTCATCAAACAGCCACAATGTTCGCCTAATATGGCTCCGAGGCACTTTTTCTCTTAGATTACCACTCAATTTTCAAAACCCCAAATTAGCACTTGAGTCAATAGAAGATGTAAAAGAGAATTCGCTTCAAAAACTGAAGTCCTTTGTGGAAAATGCGTTCGAAAACTGTTTTTATGATTGGGTTATCTGTTGGCGTTAGTGCGTTATCTGAAAGAATGGTAAATATTTTTTGATTTATCGTTCAATTCCCTGTACTTTTGTAAGCAGAATGTACCTCAAATGGTGATCGCAAATAAGGTCATTAAATGCTGTTAATTTTATCACTTAATCTTTCAGTCCGTTTAGCGAGTATTTTTGCCACCTAAAAATGTTGTACAACTTCAGTTTTGGGATGGATCCTTACCGAATGTTACCAGGCGTATGCAAACCCTGGCCGAAATATTTGCCCAAAAGTAAAATTCCCTCAATAATACAATTAGAATACAATCCAGTTTATAATATGACCATGTATGGTCGACGTAATACATTCGATATGAATGTGTCCTTGACTTAGAACTAAACACACATCAAAATTCATAGAAAATTATACCATGGTAAATTTGTATTCACAATGCGAAATGCAAGTAAGAAATTATAAATAAATTATTATGTTTTTCTGCCGTGTGCTCTGCGTATATCTGACACATGTTTACACAGTGATGGGCGCGAAGATAGCAATAGCTTTTATTTTAACAGAAAATAGGTAAAGGTGTTAAAGGCGGTTTAAATAATAATTCCACAAATTGGCACCTTCAATTTAACGCGGGTTTTGATAACCACCAGCCGTAAATTTTTGGTTCAAGCAATCTAAATAATGGCCGCAGCAATGTCAAATAGAGCCCATAAAAACCATCAAAGCCAGGTATAGGAAACTAACGAAGAACTATTAGGTTCGCAACTCCCGCTGTTTGCCAATAGATGGCGCCAGCTGTAAGTGCTAGTCGATTCTGCCATAATTTAAACGTCATGAGCCAAGCTTAGGCATGTGATAAACATACCGCCTCAATGCAATAGTGATTTTCTGTTGACGTCATATCCTTTTGGTTGTGTAAATATGTATGATTTTGTGCCAAATAATCGTCATATGCGGGAAGTGTTGATTTTTTTCTTTCATTCAAAGAAAACGGCGGCTGAAGTCATCAAGAGCTTCAAAACGTTTACAAAAATGCTGCTTTAAGTGAAACAACGTGTCGAGATTGATTCCGTCTCTTTAAAGACGGTGATTTTGATGTGGACAACCGTTCGCCTGAAGGAAGACGAATAACCTTCAAAGACACTGAATTGACAGAATTGCTTGATTGGGATCCGTGTCAAACGCAGGTGGAGCTTACTGCAGTATTGCGAGTTAGCCGCCTAGCCATTTCCAAGCAATTGCATGCATTGGGAATGAACTTGGGTTCCTTATGAGTTGAAGCCAAAGAACGTTGAGCGTCGTTTTTTCGCCTGTCAACAACTGTTTCAGCAACAAAAAAGGAAGGGGTTTCTTCAACGTATTGTAACGGGTAATGAAAAATGGATTCATCACAGCAATCCAAAGAAAAGAATGTCATGGGAGCTGCCCGGTCGCGTTTCTACGTCGTCCCCTCGGCCAAATTTTCACGTTGCTCTGTATTTGGTGGGACCAGGTCGGTGTTAGTTATTACGGGCTGTTGAAACCCAAGAGAAACCATAACTGGGGAACGCTATCCACCTTAACTAATGCGATTGAGCCGAGTTCTGCGCGAGAAACGCCGACAATACGCGGAAAGGTACGAAAAATTGATTCTTCAGCATGACAACGTTCCCCCTCACGTGGCCAAGTACGTTAAAACTCACCCCATGCCAAAATGGAAAGTCTTATCCCATCCGTCATATTCTCTAGATATTGCGCCGTTCGGTTATCACTTTTCCCGTTCGATTGCACACGGTCTGACTGACCAGCAATTCCACTGATATGATGACATCAAAGAACACCTAGATTTACAGATAGCCTCAAAGATGCACAGTTTTACCGTGACGGAATTCGAGTTTTGCCAGAAAGATGGGAAAAAGTAGTAGTTAGCGATGGGCAATACTTTTAATAAATCATTTGTATCACTGTATCCTCCAGCATCATTTTCAGAAAAAATATAGCCCAATGACACCTCCAGACCGTAATGCTTACTAAATAGTCACTTTTTTTTTGGATGCAATGGATTTTTCACAAACTCTTTTGGGTTTCTCGAGCCCCAAATGCGACAATTTTGCTTGTTGACGTAAGCACCGAGTGAGAAATGAGCCTCATCGCTGGATTTTGATCGATTGAAAGTCCACGTTTGAGTGACCAATTTTGTACTAAGTTTTAACTATCTTTACGCATTCTTCGGTTGTCAAACGATCCATATTCGCAAATGGCAGACCTTTGATTTAATAAATAGCACTTAAAATGGCAGGTACTTAATAGCTCACAGCCTTGCCATACCGCCGGTTTAGAAACCACTAAACGGATAACGATTTATTTTGAAGAATGTTTTCTTTTTGCGAAAAAAAGATATTTTAGTATCCAAACAACGCCCTCAGCACTGTCAACTTGAAAGCCTGATCATAAAGAGCAAAAAATTGCTAATCATAGTCTATATGTACCTAAAGGGTGTCCCAACAAGAACGCAAGATTTAAATGACTGATGCAGTAACTGAATTGTTTCTCTAGTTGTATGACATGTGGCGCCGTCTCGTTGAAACCAAATGCACTCCACATTCGTTTCTTTAATTCTAGGCACGAAAAAATTGGTTATCATTTCACGATACCGAACACCATTGACTGTTTGCGCTTGACATGCCTCATTTTCATTAAAAAAGGTCCAATGACTCGTCCAGCCCAAAATCCACACCACACATTGACAAGTTGAGGATGCATTTGCTTCTCGTGAATTACTTGAGGATTTTCCTCACCCCAAATGCGACAATTCTGCCTATTGACGAAGCCATCAAGATGGGAATGGGCCTCGTCACTGAAGATGATTTTTTCGACGAAATCAGCATTTTCATGTTGTCTCTCCAATACCCAAATAACGAACTCCCTTCACTGTCCATGGTCAGCTGGCTTAAGTTCCTGAGTCAATTGAACTTTGTACACATGAAGATGCAAATCTTTCGTCAAAATTCGCTGCATAGTGGATTTGGAGACATGAATTTGCTGAGCTCAGTGTCGAATTGAGGTGCATGGAGTTTGAGCGATATCATCACGTACAGTTGCGACATTTTCGGTCGATCGACCTGGTCGAAGGCGCATTGTTGCCTTTACATCACTAACAGACCCAGTTTTGGCAAATATTTATCCATTAACCTCTTTACAGTTAACTCTTTTGGAGCATTATTGTGACACCAAATTGATCGCAATTTGCGAACTGTAGCCGCAAAACTTTCACCATTTTAGTAAAACAATTTCACAATGAGAATCCGTTGTTCATTCGTGTAGCGCTCCATTTTCACTAACCTTGTACCTTCTACTAGCAAACAATAACAATTGTTCAAATGTCAAACAATGACACTTCGAATGGCGCCAAATTTAAATCTTGCGTTCTCGTTGGGAAACCCTTCAGATTTTAGATTGAAAAATTTGAAGAAAGAACGATGCAAACTTTGAAGCTCATAACTAGACAACAATTTGTTTATAATTTATATTGTGAGCTACTAGAGATTTAGCATATTCACAGACCAGTCTCCAAAAATATTGATTGCCCGCTTTAAGTGAATTGCCCCAAGCCATATGTTTTTTTTGCCCGGTATACAGCAATTTTTATTCGTTTTTATAAATAACGACCAAGTTATTAAAGTTATATTTAGTAATCCGGACTTAGATCTTTTGTGAGTTTTTGCTATAGCAGTGCTAAATTTGTGACCACTGCTGTATGAATACGTAATAGCATAGAACAAATCGTATACATACATATGTACACCTACATATTATTGCATGTTAAAGTTGTCAACAAATATAGTTGTTGAATTATAAATTCATATGATGCTCAAATGTCAAAACACTAACGGCGAAACATGAATGTAACTACAAATATGCATATGTAGTAACACTTTCATACATGCGTCAGTTACGGATATACGAGTATGTACTTGTATGTATGGGTAATGCTTTTATGCAAATTTCTATGTTTTTATGCGTTGATTCCAATCAGCCACATCTATTAAAATTCTTTTTTTTTTAATTCTGGCGTGTAACTCGGATAAAAATTCACTTTACATTGCTCTGTATTGCTATCGCAAAATGCTAATAAATTTATTTTATTGATATGTCAATTATTTTTAGTATTGGGTATAAAGCGCACTACTGAGTTCACTTGTGAAAATTTTCTTTACTCAAGTTTCATATGAAAATTAAAACACTTTATCAGCCTACATGACGTTTTTTGAGCATCATAGAGCAATATGTCATATCAGCATTTTTGGCATATGTATATGTATATATTAGGACTATGAAGTCGAAGGAAAATTGAAGGACTTCCAAACCTAGTACTGTTGAAATTCCAGTCCATATCAAAAGAGATGTGTTTATACGGGCTATTTTTGGTCAGAGTTTTCTCTGATGCAAATAAAACAAATTTATTTCATCATGTATTTCTCGACGTTTTGTTAGTTTTTCCAGTTTCTTTCTTTCTTTTCTAGTTACTTTCTTAAAGACTAACTTATGACGTTTAGCAAATTATCGGTGTAAATTTGTAACACATTATAAAGCATTTAAGAGCAGCTTTGGAAATATAGCGAAACAGTATTTTTTAAGTATTGCTTATTATTATTAGATATCGAAAATCAGTACAGATATATCAGTCAGTTGAACTAATTCAAAACTGCCGGTCTGGCAAGACTGTCAGCTGTTAAATACGTGTCATCTGAAGTGTTATTTACTTAGTGAAAGGTGTGCCATTTAAGAATATGGATCGTTTAATAACCGAAGAACCCGTAATAATAGTTAGAACTTACTACAAAAGTGAAAATTCAAACATGGTCACTTTTCGTGCATTACGGGGTGATTGTGGTCATCATAATTGACCTGCTGAGCAATGAATTGGCAATATTATAAAGAAATTTGAGAAGACTGGAGGCTTTACAAATGTGGTTAGGCCTCTGCATCATTGCTATGTACGCACACTGTCGAAAATATCGCTTCTGTTAGTAAAAGTGTGGCGGATAATCTGAATTTCAATTCAGAGTGCTATGGCCGTATCATAACTGACTTTTTTTTAAACTGCAATTGGAGATTAAGAACTGCACGATATGTGGTTTCAAGAAGACGGTGCAACAAGCCACACTACAATATTGATTTTGGCTTTATTGCATGAGGAGTTTCCAGAAAGCGTGATTTCACGTTTTGGCGAAGTCAATTTGCCATCAGCTCATGCGGTTTGACACCGTTAAACTTTTGTTTTGTAAACCGTGTTTTGGCGAATAATACCCAAACGTTGAAGCATTTGAAAACCAACATTCGTCAAGTTATCGCCAAGATACCAGCCGAAATATGCGAAAAAGTGATCCAAAACTACCTCAAAAGGGCCCACTGCTGCAAGCAATCCAGAGGCAGTTATTTAAATGACATTGTATTTTGTACATAATGACAAGGTCTAAGCATTAAAACGAAATAAAAGTTTCATCGAATTGTGTTTTTTATTTAACTTTCTTTTTGAAACCATAAAATGAATATCCCGGTATCTTCAAACGACGTAGTTTGGTGATTTTACAAAATTATGAGGGGTAATAGAAGGATCGTCATAAATAGTTAGGTTCGCATCAAAAAATGCTCCGAGCACCTTTGCTTACAAATTGTATATGGACTACGTTGCCAAGCTATGTTTGCCAAATCAGCAAATTTTTATCACAGAGCTCAGTGAAATTGAATAAAAGTTATGATTTCAGGAAAATATAAGTTAAATTACAGATGAGGTATGATTAGTATCTAGTTGACAATTTTTTCGTACAACACACAGCATCTGCCGAAACA
This sequence comes from Philornis downsi, assembly GCA_019455685.1. Classification (NCBI taxonomy): domain Eukaryota; kingdom Metazoa; phylum Arthropoda; class Insecta; order Diptera; family Muscidae; genus Philornis; species Philornis downsi. The sequence continues at coordinate 1,537,222 of JAHXMU010000056.1, read as the reverse complement.
TCTTCAATAGGCCTTCTAAAAGGAGGGTGGCGAGACTCATTCCTTCTTTTGGATGTTCTCAGTCATACCTTCTCGATGTATACAGTATCGACGAACAATGCGAACAACTTTTTCAGAGGGTGCTTTCGTATTAGAATGCATTTACAAGGAAAGAACACGATTTCGATAAATCTGTCAATTTGCCGTCTGTTGTCATTTTCGGAAATAAGTTTCTCAAGCGCATGATGTATGATAAACTCGGCTGAACTTAATACAAATTTGTGAAGATTATTGCGCTAAGAACGTATACGCTATAGCAATTATTAATTAATTATTAATTATAGCAATTAAATCGATCATTTGTATGGGATATATCAGAAGAGGTGTGGTTGTTTAGTCAATTTCCTCCACATTTTGCCAAGCATTATTATATTATTAAGTCCATACAATGAATACAAATCAATATTATTGCAGTATAATATTTATGAATTACAGAGGAAAGATTGAATTTTGGAAAGATGGCCAATGCTGTTTATTACTTTTCCTACTTTACTTTGGCGGCAGTTTATCATCTACCAACTTTGACTAAATTCATGTTAACTGAATAAAAGATATGAATCTAAGAAGGGTTGAATTGGCCATTTGTGTGTGAGTTGTCAGAAGAAGTGTACATTATCAATTTTTCTTAAGTTTCACGGAGAAATATATCGTTATCGATTTCGAGGTTTCAAAATTGTAGGTCCAGCAAAGCGGTCAGCTGTTAAATACCTATCATTTGAAGTGTTATTTATTTAGTGAAAGGTTTGCCTCTTACATATATGGATCATTTGACAACCAAAAACGCATAAAAATAGTTAAAACTTACTAAAAATGTGTTGATACAAACGTGGGCTTTCAATCGAACAAAATTTTCTTCAGTGATGATGCTCATTTCTCCGTCGGTGGTTACGTCAACAAGCAAAATTGTCGAATATGGGGCTCGGAGAACCCAGAAATGATTGTGGAAATCTCATTGCATCCAGAAAATTGAACTCAAAAACTCAACAAATATTCTCGTTCCAAAATTTAGATTACCACTTCAAGTCACCTGTTTTCGGTTGGTAGAAGACATAAACGAGAATTCGCGGCGAGAATTCATGGCTTTTTTGAAAAATGCGTTTGAAAAATGTTTTGATGACTGCATCTTTATTTCGAAAGGGGCTTATTTTGAAGATGATACAGTTTGAATTTATGATACATATTTTGTGTTTTATTGACTAATTTCCGGTACTTCTTTAACAGAATGTATATAACGCTTGTTGGCAGTAAACAACGTACTCCTGAGCATAGGGTATACCGTAAAATTGCCAATTCATTGTGTTCGCTTGCATTAGAATGCATGTCAAAGCCCATAAAGGGAATATCATTGATACCCGTTACGTGTTCATATCTATTTTCACATTCTACCCCACCATAACCGCTCGTTGACTTCCCCATGAGCTCATTTATTATATGACTTCTCTGCTGCCTTTCTCTAGTTCCAAACACACATGTACATGAACATGAGACAATTGCATGAATAGAATGTAACGAGTAAGTAAGAAACTGCACATGTATTATGCATGTTCGTTCATAACTTTGTAGTTTCTTGTTGCTGTCACAAAATTAAGTATGAAACCCATAAAAGTACCCAACAAAAACTTTGCGAAAAATAATAGTAAATTGTCACCTACATACGAAGTGATAGCGGAGGCAGTGACGGTGACAACGACGGCGACGGCGACGGCCGCAATTGCAACAGCAACTACGAAAAGAGAAATGAGTAACGAAATGCAAAGTTGATCATTTGAAAGCAAAACATGCATCCGACAACAACTCTTGCAAGCCATGAGTAAGTTTATGCTTAAATAAGAAGCTAAATTACAAAACTGGCACAAACACAAGTGTATGTGCTGCGTATGTGTAGTGAAGCGCGCAAACAGAAAATGTTCGTATTTAGGTTAAGTAACTGAAAAACGAAACTGCTCTGTAAATGTGTTTTTTCGGTTGGAAAAAGGAAATACTCGTAGTTGGCACTTGAGGTAATTTCTTTAGCAAAACAAGTCATTACGAAAGCATTTATTTACTACTACTTAAGCAGTAGGATAGTGATGAGATTGTTGGTCTTTGGCTGTGTACAGCATTTTAGCTCATATTAGACGACAATAAATAATGAGTTGTCAATTTTTCTGCATGTTTCTCTGTCGGAAGCCACAAAGATGGCTTCGTATGTCTGCACCATAACATGTGGTCGCACTTCATCTTGTGCAAGATGCCAACCCTGTCGAAGACGCAGTCCATGGATTTAAATTTACTGTAATATGAACTGTCCATAGAAGCAAGGCGCATTATTGGTGAAATACATACTCGTATGTATAGGTATATCCGTACAAGAAGTTCCTTTTGAAGCTTAACACGACTCGCACAGCTATAGCATGATAATTTCTACAATAGTTCTTAGAATTTATACCAGCAAAAAACAAAATTTCAGTCAGATGGACCGACTTACATTTACCACCACTCAACGTCCTTTTGTATTAGTGCAAAGTATGCACAGTGCCAGAAAGGGTGTGGTAAATCTCTACATTCTTATAAAAAAAAGAGATGCGAACTTGCATTTGGTAGAATAGAATAGAGATGTAAAATGACCGAAAATGACCGGTCAGATTGGTCTTTTATAATAGATGACTGAAAATGACCGGTCAGATTCAGTCAGATTCAGTCATTTTCAAAATAAAATAAAATAAAATTGCTAAAACGATTTTATTTGTTTTTTGGCTCTAGGAAATATCGCCCAATGAAAAATCGGCCAAAAAAAAATTTTAAATAGTTTATTTTTGTTTTTTATTAATAAAAACAATCTAAAGGTACATAAGAAAATTATACAAAAATAAATATAAAGTTAGTTTAGAACGATACTGTTATTAACTTCTAAATTGGAAGTTTCTGGCTCTGATTCAGAGGTCGATTCGTTTCCAGAAATTTGAGTTTCCGAAAGGCAAAGATTTGATTTAATAAACACAAGCTTCTCAATCCTTTGCTTCTGAAGGCGGTTGCGCCGTAGCGTATGCGTGTTACTGAAGAGGCTCCAGTTACGTTCACTTGATGCGGACGACGGTGGAACACTAAGGAGACGTGCAGCGATAGGTGCTACGTCCTGCGAAGGCGCAAACGTTTGCCACCAAATTCGGGGTTCAATTAATTTGATGGCAGTCCATATGGAATCTGACTCACCATAGTAGCCAGTTTTACTTTTAAATTGAGCGATATTTGCCATAACCGCTTCACCGGGAATGTTCATGTATATTGCTGCCTGATATATGAATTCCATTGTAGATGGCACCTCACTGCCAAGAAGCCCTTCGCCTCGGTAACGTGGATCCAAAATATTTGCTGCTAAATGAATGGGCTTGATGCAGAACTCTCGACGATTCTTCACTGCTGTAACGATTTTTTCTCGTTCTGTGCTTCCAACAGCCAAATTTGACTCGATTTCTTGCGAGTTTTACAACAAAAAAAATGCTGCTATTGTCAAAATCAGAGAAGTGGCAAAAGAGAAATAAAAAACTAGTCATTTGGAATTTGGTTTTGATTTTGTTTTTTTTTGGAATTTGGTTTTGATTTTGTTTTTTAAAACAAAAGCAGCACACGTTGGTCATAAGTTGGCAAAGGTTGCTTTGATTGTAAAATGATTGTGTAGAATATATCAAATGAAATTAAATAAATTTCAGGAATCGAAAATTCAGTTTTTTTTGCCAAATAAACATCAAAATAGGCCCAAATACATTCACAAATTTTTTTTTTATTATATTTTGAAAGTGACTGAAAATGACTGAATCTGACTGAATCTGACCGGAAAATGACCGTTTCTGACCGATTATGACCAATCTGACTGAAAGTCATTTTCGGTCAGATTGGTCATTTTCATCTCTAGAATAGAATAAGGGGAGAGGTGTATGAGTTAAATTATGTATTTTGTATGGGAGCTACCAAAGAAGGCGGGGCTATACGGTTGATTTTTCCCAAGCATTACAAGCAAATGCCACCGACAATAACCGTTTAAATTACTGCAGCCAATGCATTAGAGTTTACAGGAAGGAAATGCAATTTCGCTTAATTTGTCAATTTGTTACCCACATAAGTTTGGTACTGTAGTCGTTGACGTTGCAATAAATTCTCTCTGGGGAGCAAAAATTCATTGATTCATTCATTCCGGGGAGGGGAGGCTAAATTCATTCAATGCAAATAAAATGAAAACTCTGGGGGGTGCTAAAAAAGTTCTGAGGGCTGATCGACTTAATCGTAATAATGTCATATAATGTCGTTTAAATTATAGCTTTTGAATTGATTGCAGCAGTGGATCCTTTTGAGGTAGTTTTCAACCACTTTTTCGGGCATTTCGGGCGGTATCTCGGCAATCACTTGACGACCCTGTTGTAAATGATGTATATCTTAATGCTTTAAACTAAAGGTCGTGCTCGTCGTACTGCGTCGAATTTTCCTATAAATTAAACACAAGATAGCAATATATAGCATCAAGTAGTTATGGAAGAGGAGTGGACGATCCGCGTAAACACGGTCTTTGATGGAGTCTCACAAAAAAGTCTAACAGCGTCAAATCGCATGATCTTGGTGGCCAAGTGACGTCACCTAGACGTAAAATTACGCTTTCTGGAAACTTTTCACGCAATAAAGCCAAAATCGGTCGTGTTGTGTGACATGTGGCACCGTCTTGCCACATCGTCCAGTTCGTCCAGTTCATAATCTTCAATTGCAGTCCAAAAAAAGTTGATTGTCATACGGCCAGTGCGGTCTGATTTGATCGTAACGGTTCCTCTAGCCAGTTGGTTATCATACGGCCATAGCGCTCTGATTTGACCGTAACGGTTCCTCCGGCGCCACTTTCGAGAAAAATATGGCCCAATGACACCTCCAGGCCATAATGCGTACCAAACAGTTACTTTTTCCGAATGCAATGGCTTTTCCACAATCACTTCTTGCTTCTCCGAGTCCCATATGCGACAATTTTGCTTGTTGACGTAATCACCGAGAGAGAAATAAGCTTCATCGCTGAAGAAAATTTTGTGCGAAAAAGCAGCGATTAAAGCCTGTTACTGTAGTAGCACTCAGTCAACAAATCTACAGCGTTGTAAATGGTCAGCCGACTTTAATTATTGCATGAGTTGGACTCTATATGGATGGAGGTGCCAGTCCAAATACAAAATACATCATAATGAACCGTAGGATAAGCCCAATTGCTGAGAATTGACAAATTCGGGTTATCTGCTGCGCTTTCACTACTTGAAGCGATATTTTCGGCAGTCAGTACATTTCGATGATGCATAGACCTGACCACATCTGTAACGCCTCCAGTCGCTTCAAATTTCTTTATAATCTTGCCAATTTCATGCACAGCAGGTCGATTATGACGACTATAATTACCCCATAATGCATGAAAAGCCCCAACGTTCGAATTACCACTACAAAAGTGTAAGTAAAGTGTAAAGTTAGTTTTAACTATATTTATGCCTTCTTCGGTTACTAAACGATCCCCATTCATGAATAGCAAGCCGTTCACTGAAAAATAACACTTCAGATGATAGATATTTAACAACTAACAGTCTTGCCAGATTGGCGGCTTTGAAAACACTAAATGTATAACCCGTTACGTCGGACAAAAATTTAGGTTGCTACTGTGTACGAGTCATTTGACATAGGAGAAAAAAAGATTTTCGGTAAATGGTTTAGTTTGTGTGGGTGGTATTAGATGGCGTAGGGTGATATAGACCGATTACAATCCCGGCTGTCTTAAGTTTTAAGAAGTTTCATACCGTTTAGATACGAGTACTTCCTTCTTGGTAATAATTTGTTGCCCTGTATCAAATTATGTACATTTTTATTCATTAGGGTGAAGTTATAATTACATTAAAGTATATTTTAATGGAAAAGTTCTGTAAGTGTATATTAAAACGTCTCTCAGTCAGATTCAAGCACAATTACAGAAAACGTATGGCAAAAATTTCGTATCCAAAATATCCTTGAAAGATATTTCTTTCAAGGCATCTCATTGAATTTTAACATTGAAATGAAATGAAAACAAATAATGTTTCACATCGTTGTCATTCGAAACGACATGGATGTGACAACTCTTTTGTCTCAAAAATGGAAAAGAAATCACTGTATTGTGTATTTTTGACATCTTGGTAACAATAGAAATGTAAATGTATATTTTCAGGACAAATGTGACAAATTGTGCGATATGCAATGAATTTTCAAAGATTAGGGGATCTAAATTTAAAAGCAATATATTAATTGGTAAGGCAAACCTAACAACAACTTATCTTTATTTTAGCTTATAAATTATTAAGATCGATTTGCTATTTTTAGTAGGAGAGGCGTATTGGCGAGGTGCTTGCTCATGAGAAACAGGGACAAAATATCCAGGAGGAGCCATGGAGTAATTCAAGTATCACATCATTCAAAGAATTGTTGCGTTGCCGACTTTGAAAGCACAAACACTGTTATTCCACGAAACCCACTTTTAAATGCATCACAAAGGAATCATTTTAGCTTTATTCCAAATCATTACAAACAAGAAACTGTCACCCCCTGTGTACGCTTCCTTTCGTTACGCACATTAGTAAACCAACATTTCCAGCTAAATAGGACGAATATGTTGCAACATTGTTTCTAGTTAACAATGCAACATGTGAAACAATGAAGCAAATGTATCAGAGCACAGAACTTTTACATGAATCGGTTTACCAAAATGTTTGAGAACAGTGGAGGGAGAAAATGCATAGAAACCCCATTTCCATTCGGTTGCTTTCATCGGGGATTAGATGCAATGCATTTGCTCTGCTGGCCAAGGGAAGATGGCAGTCACATTTTAGTAAATCTCCATCCATATCGTACATGGATTGGTTGGCCCACAAATACAGAGTGTCTGCTTGAGTGTGTTGCGCATCCGTGGACCGGGGAATAAAACAAAACATAGTCATGTTAACTTTATGAAATGAATTCTAGTGAATGCACATCATATGATATTTTCGTTGTTTGAAGACAATAGAAAGTTATTTCAAAGAGAGTGAGATTCCATCCAAAGGGAATAGAAAATTTATTACAAAACGTAAAATGAAAAGAATGTTAAATTTATGGGAATACGAGTGTTCGCACGTAAATGCGTGTAAGGAATATGCGGGGATGTACATAACATTTATAGATAATAAGTAGCAGTGATATTTTTTTATGCACACTTTCGTTGCAAGAGAATGCATGATGTTAAAAAACTTTCGGGGTTTACATACTTATATAATATTGAATGTTTGTGTTCTGTATGTTTGTATATTTCTATTATTTCCCTGTAGGAAATGTAGTAGTAGTGAATCTGGTCTGATTCACTATTCACATTGTCACCAGTACTACTGACCAGTTGTAATCCATGCAATGCTCTCTACTATTGACATTTAATATCTGCTTGTCATTGAGAATGGACTACTATAGACTAGGTGATTCATCTGAGGCCTTCTGGAGACATTGGAATCAGAGATTCAGTAGTTAATTTTAGCAATTCTAGGCTACACTTTGGCAAATTTTTTGTAAATATCCATACTACAAAATACAGTCCGCGCCACTAGAATAGGTTCAAGCATTTTAACAGAAATAACTGCATAGTGCTGCAACTATAAGGGATAGAGAGGGCTGTGCCATTATTTTTATGTTACATATAAACGTTTTTAAGAATAGAGCAGACAAAATTAGTGGAAAATATTTCTTGTACCACTGTGTGTTGAGACCACTTTTGTTTGCCTTGTCAAAAATGCATACGAGTACATTAAACATGCGTCACCAGAATAGGTTCAAGTGAAACAGTAGTAATTTTTATTACAAAAATAAATTTTTTTAATATTTATTTTTATTTTAACAGTAAGTTTAGCTAAAATTAATAACTTGTACTTCCGCCTTTGCTTAAAATTACCTAATAAATGCGTTTAGGCACAGATTTGCCATGGAACGTGATATATTCTAAGTTAATCTCATTCCAAGTCTGTTTTATCGCCAAAATTAGAGTGGCTTTATCATCAAATTGTCGGCTGGACTCGTACACTTTTCTTACAAGCCATCCCCACACGTTCTCGATGATGTTAAGGTCTGGCGAGTACGGTGGCCACTTCATGACATTGACGATTTACTCGCTTATCCATGATTTTACAACCCTTGCATTGTGGGTAGGAGCATTATCTTGTTGGAACGTCCATTGTAGGGGTTCAAAAACGTTGGAAAAATCCAAAAAAATCCTTTTGGAGTGCCCCTTTGTAGCAATTAGCATTCATTTCTGTCGTTAAAAATTGTAAATCCACTTGGTAGGAGTCTCCATAATAGGAGATCGCTCCCCACACCATTACCCTTCCTTCGCAGCTATGCCGACGGCCTAATTGCAATTGTTGTTTTCTTAGATCATGGAAATAAAAGTTATATACATCCGGACTCTCAAGATTAAACTTCTTCTCATCGGAGAATAGGACCGAATGTCACTCCTTGTTCCAAATAATGTGTTGCTTAGCAAAGTTTATTCATTTTCCTCTCCGATCGGGATTTAATCTTCTACAATTTTTTTCTTTTGAAGTACTCGGCTCTTTTAATTACTCGCCTTACTGTAGAAAGACTAGCAGCCACTCCTGTTTTAGCCTTAGTTTTTAGTACAGAATCAGCAGAGTTGGAGGCAGCCCTGAGGATGGCCCTACGCAGGCGGCATGGCAGCATGGGTACATCCCTTCACATTCATTCAATAGCTTCCTTATCTATTGAAAAATTGGCTACCATATTTTGGCTTCGTTCAACCTTCTCAGCAATTTGACGAGTTGTAAGCTTTTCATTGTGTAGCACTAGAATCTTTGTTTTTTTTCGGTGATAAGAACTTTACCGCGACCCATAATCGTTTAATCAAATTAACTTAGGCGTGAAACACTCAAATTTGCAATTTAATTTGTTATGGGAATCATTAAATTAGTTTTGCCATTTAATTTTTAAAGATAATTTCATGTAAATGTTGTCCGCGGCTTCGTCTCAAAATGTCCATTCGGAAGATCCAATTTCTCGTCACTTTTTCGAGCATTTCGACCTATATTCTACGAATAACGAATGTCATGTTATCCTGTAAGGCTTCAATAGTTTTCGGCTTGTCCATATAGACTAACGACTTGACATAACCCCACAAGAAATAATCAGGAGTCGTTAAATCGCAAGCTCTTGGGAGCCAACTCACAGGGACAAATCGAGAGATAAGCTGCTCAGCAAATGTATCCCTCAACATGTTCATTGTTTTACAAGCAGTGTAACATGTTGCACCGTCCCGATGAAACCACATGTCAACCCAGTTCAACTCAGCCAATTGGGGCAAAAAAAATTATGACTGTAACGTTTCTTCCACGGTCGTCTTTGAAGAAAAATGGACCGATGATGCCACCAGCCCATAAACCACACCAGACTGTCGTTTCTTTGGGATGCATCGGTAATTCATGTATGGCATGTGGCTGTTCATCACTCCAGATGCCACAGGTTTGCTTGTGTATGTATCCGTTCAGCAAGGATGAGCCTCATCGCTGAACACAATTTTTAGAAAAAACAGCCGATTTTCATTGAGATTTTGTACCAAAAATTAGACGTTGTCGTAGGTCATTCGGCTTCAATTCTTGCGTGAGATGAATTTTATAGGCTTTCAAACCTAAATCAACGTGTAAAATTTTCCTTGTGATTGAGTAACACATTCCCAATCGCTGAGAATGGCGACGAATTGACATTTCACGATCGTCATTAACACTGGTCGCTACGGCTGCAATATTTTCTTCGGTACGCATTCTACGCATGCGAGTCGATGCTTTTATGTCCAACAAAGTCAATTTGGTGTAAAATTTGGAGATAACAGCACAAATTGTTGATTCAGCAGGTCAATTATGATGACCATAAACTGGTCGTGTCAAACGATGCACATTTATCACAGAGCACAAATTTCGATAATAAATAATAAAATAAAATAATAAAAAAATAAAATAATAAAAAAGTCGGGAGATAGAACCTTAGTTACTAATTACAGGCCTATTTCTAAGTTGCCTAACATTGCTAAAGTTTTTGAGAATATTATGCATAAAAAATTATATTTTTTAATAAAGAGGCATATTAACCCTAATCAGCACGAGTTTTTTTCTGGTCGTTCCACAACTACTAACTTAGCTATTTTTAGTAATTTCTGTTTTAATGAATTTGAAAGTGGTGTTCAAGGAGACACGATATACACGGACTTTTCTAAAGCTTTTGACAGAGTTCGCC
>JAHXMU010000056.1:1466563-1511899 GCA_019455685.1 Philornis downsi | reverse complement strand
AAATCCAGGAAACACGTTCGTTCAGAAGATACTCAGCGTTTTAAATGCTTTCTTCTGGGTATTACGCCTGCTACCACACTAAAAAATATAAACTTTTATTCCTTAGTGTAAAATGCTAAAAACTAATATAATGAATGGGCAATTTTGAAATTTCAAGAGATATTTTTTACACGCCTAAAAAATTGGCTTATTATAAAAATTTCCATACACAGATGCTGGCGCTCGAAGTGTTACCATCTTTATGGTGCTGTAGCAGCAAAACGGCTAATAACAACGCGCTCATTTTTTGACAAGCGTCAGTCTATTATGCTATCCATAATCCAACGGAAGCATATCGGTTGAAAAAAAGATTTTGAAATGAAATTCAAACGCAACCGTATTTGTATTTTGTCCGAAAATCGCAGCCAGTCATTGTTAATGAGCTACAATATTTCAGTGTGAACAAAATGTTTGTTCGTTAGTGACAGCAACAAAAAAAACGCCAAGAAGGTTGACATCTAAAACATCTCAGAGAGAAGTTCAGCATTCAAAGTAACCCCCCACAAAGTATAGTTTAATTAGCAAAAAATTTCAATGTGTCTGCATGGATCACATATTAGAAATGGATTAAAGAACGAACTACAATTGAAGCCCTACAAAATACAAAAACGTGAAAATTTAACATCTGCATAAAATGCACTTCGCAAGATCAAAGGTGTTAAAACTTTTACACGTTAGTGGTGAGCTTGAAAATTGGGTATTTTCTGACAAAAAAAAAATCGTTACGGTAATATGAAAACAATCAAAACGATCATGTGTGGTTAGAGTAACTGTTGCTATAGACCTAGGAGGAACGTAAAATGGAATCTGTGCCAAAAGATTAGAACTCTCGATGTAACCACCGATTATATTAAAAATAAATAGAGCTGACTGGAAGTTACGATGAAGTCTGTAGCCCAACTAATAAGCATTTTGAATTGTCGGTTGGGAGAGATTCTTCAAATCTAAATGAAGAAAGAGCAAACTTTAGAAACACACGCTGTACCCGTTCAATACGTGCAATATGAATATTGGAATGAGGACACCACATAATAGCGGCATATTCCACCTTAGATTTGGCATATAATGCACATATTATTTTAAATGTATTGGGGTCAAAAAATTCTGAACAATCCCTTTTAATGTACGAAAGAACTTTAAATGCCTTGGAAATAACATAATTAACGTGCGGAATGAATGTCAAAGCGGAATCTAATAGAACACCTAGATCCAGTTTCGAACAAGCCGATTTCAGAGAAAAATTACCAATTTTGAACACTGCTTAAATCGAATTTCTGCAACGCGAAAAAGAAACATGAATACGCTTATCCGTGTTCAATGAAAGCTTATTTAAAAGGCAACACTTATTAAGACTGTCTATGTCCTTTTGAAGATCTAAGACATCATTAAATGTAGAAACTTTTAAAAATGCTTTTAGATCATCCGCATAAAGCAAAAATTGTGACTTATAAAAACAAGTTGAGGTGTCATTAATAAATAGTGTGAATAAGAACGACCCAAGTATACTTCTTTGTGGCACATCTGAAGTTTGAATATATGAAAATGATTCAATTCCTTCAATAACAATAACACTGCCTATTGGTTAAATATGATTTTATCCATTTTAAAAATGTTGAGTGGAATATCATCGACCTTAATTTAAAATACAGTATATGATGCGATATCTTATCAAAAGCCTTAGAAAAATCTGTGAACACAGTCTCAACTTGAGTACCGTGTTCCAAAAATGAAATGCAGTATTCACTAAAAGAATACACATTTGTGATAGTAGATCTACCAGGAAAAAATCCGTGTTAATGCAGAAAAATTATCGACTTTGTTAAGAAAATTAATTTTTTATAAATAACATGTTCAAAAACATTAGAGATGCTTCCCAATTTGGATATCGGTCTATAGCAAGTAAAGTCACTGCGCTTTCCATCTTTAAAAATCCCTGACTTAAAGATAAGTTAAAAATATATGTTAGAGGAAACGTTAAAGAATAAGCACACTTTTTCAATATGTGGGCATATAAGTCATCCGAATCGGATTTAAAATTATTTTTAATCTGCATAAAACCATTATATACATATATCGCACCCTAAATACAAAAGGGGCACAACTCAAAAATTGTCAAAATCTGCTTTTTCCCATAAACTGATTCACATTACACATCTCTAATTACTATAAAAATTTCCGTCTCATCACTATCTTCTTTAACTGGAAAAATGCCGTTATGTCTATTTTTATGTCAAGTGTGTTGCTTCTGCACGATCAACTAAAGAGAATTATTTTTAGTTGCGTTTACGTGCTCAAGAACGACTGATTACTTTTGTAACACATAAAAAGTTTTTTTTCGAGTTCTGTCTCTATCATTGTAAAAATTGATAAATTTCGTGGTATATTATTTTGCATTGTGCGTCTTTTGTTGTAAAAAGTGAATTCAATTAACAGTATTATTTATTTATGTGCCTTCTTTGATTAAATAATCGTGAGCGTCGTAAATTTTATAATTTTATAAAGAGTCATAAATCAAAATTTTGTTTTATTTTCGCAAACATAATATAAAATTGAAAAAAATATAGCAGAACCTTCTTCAATATTTCATTTTTTCATAATGGAACAATATTTTCTTTAAATATTGCAACCATTTTTATATAAACGGTTTTTTGCCTCTACTGAATAATAGAGAATTTTGAGTTGTGCCCCTTTTATATTTAGGGTGTGATATGTACGCCATCCTCTACCCCTTCCAACGAACCAACATCAAGCATATCAAACGAAATTGTAAAATTGCTTTAATTATTATTATTATTCATGGTTAGCAACCATACCAATTTGTCGATACTATTTTAATACAAAGTATATGCGCAAAATTTATTTAAATTGCAAAACTATGGCTTCAAGAAGCGATTATACTTGGCTTGGAAAACTAATCAGTATGGTTGCATACACCAAAAACGCCTATTTTCAATAAAACGTATCCCTGGTGTGGTCAAAATATATGTGCAAGAAACCGAATTGTAATCCAAACCGTACAAAATTATAGATTACTATAATAGAACCGTTAACTAAAAGGTTGTACTAAGTGTTGCCATAATCGAAATCGTAACCGGTATAATTTTCGTTTTGATTTCCTATCAATATTCATTTCCAGTGAATTCCATACCTTCGAAGTCTTCCACAAAAAGAAAATGTAGTCAATTATTTTTAACGCATGGATATGACTGAAAGCCTGACGACTGATAAACCAATTCACATCTCAAGTGCCAGATGCCTCATTTTTAGTATCTCGTACATAATCTAGTTTTCAATATTACACGTAATTAATTTGCTCAGCAACATATTCCCCTCCTATTTGCCCCCCTTACGTATGGAACGCATGAAATTAAACTTGAAACAACTTAATGTATAGCTAAAGAAGGGGTGAAAAAGAATATTCATTAGTTCAGGTTTTATTTTGAACGTGGGAACAAATTCAACATAAAGTACAACTTCCTCCTCATTGCAGATGGGTGTCTCTCATTTGAGGAGAGGTGTTTATATGTTCACGATGATAAGATATGCGTGCAGCATGAATCTTTTGGAGAATGGATTAAATTTCCGTTTCCTCAAAACCGATAGAACCCAAAGTCATCCAGCACAAAAGAAGAACAACACTAAGAGCACAAAATGCAATAATAGTTTATCTTGGAATAGAATATAACACAACACAGCAACACACGAACAACTCAGAGCTGATGACTGCTAATAGAATTAAGCCGGCTGTGGGTGGTGTGCAGATGCTGCTGATGCAGCCGTTGTCGGAGCTACCACTGCGAAACCTTCATTATCGTCGTCATCAGCCGTATTAATATTATCGTCATCGTCAATATTTCGTCTTCATTGCCGTCATCTGTATGATTGTTTGTTATTTGCTTCAGATGTCATTGATGGCTGGTTGAATTCTAAGAAAACATTCCAATGTCTGGATGTGATTTGAATGTGGGTTTGATACGCCAATGTTTGTCATTGCTAAGGCTGCTGTTGTTGCTGGTAGTGAAGGCATTAACTTCATGTAGACTTGATGGTTCCATGCTGTTCTATATTTTACAAATATTTAGAATGTTATCGTCAAATAAACGATATCATATTTATATTTAAGGCAGAAGAAAAGCAGGAAAATATGTACTTTATGAGCATATTTCAAATTGAATGAGATATGTAAGAATAGTAGTACACATTCTTAATAGGCATACGAGGGCGGTCCAAAACACAAAAAAGTTGGGAAAATTTTTCTTTATTTTTCAACACAATCTCCTTTCAGCTTGATACACTTTTTCCAGCGATATTCAATACTCTATACTATACTCTACTCTATAGTATACTCTGTCTCCAGTAAGAACTATCAAACTCCATAAAATAGTCACCCACCTTTTCATAGTTGTTAAATCTTTTACCGCAGATCCATTTTTTCAAGTTTAGAAATAGAACATAGTCCGAGGAAGCTAAATCTGGCGAGCAAGGTGCGAGATAAAGCAATCTGAACTCTAATTCATTAATTTCGAAATATTGTTTTAATGAATCAAAACTTTCTTTTTCGGCAATTGCTCCCGTTTTTCATAATTTCATCACCTTAACACTGCAGTGAATAAGAATAATATTCGCCGTTGATAGCTTTTCCTTTTCGACAATAATCAATAAAAATAATCACATGCGCATAGCAAAAAACAGACGGCGTAACCTCGCCTGCAGATGGAACCGTCTTCGCCTTCTTTGAACATGATCCTCTCATTCCAGTCCATTGGTTTGACTGTTCCTTTGTCTCAGGTGTAAAGTGGTGGACCCAGCTCTCATTAATGGTTATAAATCAATGCAAAAATTCGGCCTGATTGCGGTGAAACAACGCCAAACACTCTACTAAAGCATCTTACGATGCTGTTTTTGCTCTATTGAAAGCAAGCACGGCACCCATCTTGCGCAAAGTTTTCTCATCTTAAAATCTTTGGTCAATATACGATGTACTCGTACAGCACTTTTTTAAACGCCTATCATTTCAGCTATCTCGAGTAATTTCGATAGACGAACATCCAATACCATTTTGTAGATTTTCTTAACCGTGTCAGGCGTGTACACCTCACCTCACCTCGTTCGTTTTGACAGGCTTAATTTTTTTGTTCAATTTTTCATCTCTTTTTCTTGTCTTACCTCTTGAAATTCCGAATTTCTAAACGTTTCCTTTTCGAGCACAACTAGACTATACAAGCAAAATATTCAATAGTCCACAAACGCACCTCCATGATTTTAGCTCCAGCCATTTATCATGCGAGCTGATACTATTCCTGTCCCTCTATTACTCTTATTTTTATGCAAAGAATTGGGCTACATTACCTTATGTTCGATCCTTTGTGTTACTTGATGATGACGTTCTTCTTCCACGCTCGAAGGTACGAATTTTGAAACGCCCCTTCTTACTATGTTTACTTTCTGGAAGTGAACGATGGACACCAATTTTCATGATTGCAACCTCCACCGTTTGAACTGCCCGATGGCATTTGATTTGTCCCTTTTTACACCGATTTTACCCCTAAAACACAAATTTCGAAAAACTTCTTCTTACCGCATGTTAGCTCTGGAATGGGAATACAGATGCCAATTTTCATGGAACCAGACTTGTGACTTTTTATCCTATTTTTAACCCTAATGGTGCAAATTTTGAAGAGTCCCTTTTTACAGCGTTTCTATTCTTGAAATCGATTACCAATTTTCACCAATTTTTGTTTAATTTTTTTGTTCTTTCTTATTTTTTGAAAAATCCCTCGTAGCGCAACTACTCTATAAAAAATGTTTATACCCCAATTTTGGCAATTCTAACTTTAGACGTTTGACATGGGCGATTATCGGTCAGTCCGTCAGTAATGCTGTAATTTTATATACTCGTATATGTAGATGAAGGGAATCTAAGCACATTCAGCCTTTAGAAAAGGCATACAAGTGAATGTATCGGATATCACGGTGGCCGTCTTTTACCTATAACGCAAACGGTTCGTTTCCAATATATTGCACCAAGATTTGATAAGATCCCGTAAGCCTGGCCCTCTCTAAGGATCTTTGGTCGCCATCTTCTTGTCCCATTATTGAGTTTATTGTTGTAAACGTTTTTTGCTGATGTATTTTAATTTATACCCAGTTAACAGCTCATACGGCTCATGGTTCTTACGACACCGATATTTTCCATTGAACATGACAGATTTAGCTAACGTTTGTTCACCTAATTCGAGGTTTTGCTCCGCTTAGCAAGAGAGGCAAGTAAGCAGAAAACTTGTCATTAAATCACTTGCAACACCTTTTTCAGCATCTAACTGCAAGCAATACTCTTCTCCTTGTTTCCAGGCCGACATCACAAGTTTTACTGACAGCGGTTCCGAACCGAACAAAGCTATTCAAAGCCACTACAAAAATGTGGTTCTCAATGTGACCCTTGACAAAAATAGTATGGAAGAACGATGAAATTTAAATGAAACGATTCCAAAATAAAGTAATTGACAAATAATGGCAATAGAAATTGGCATTCTACTACATATTATATATCGTGTATGCTTGTATATAAATATACAGGGTGGGCCATAAGGGTGTTGGCGGTTTAAATATTCAATTAAAAAAAAGAACTACGAAACATAAAAAAAATATATTTGTATTTTTAAAAAGTAGAAACATGTCCAAATGGCTTCCCTCGGCTGCTTGACACTCTTGGAACCGAAGTCGCAAATTTTGGAAAACTTGTTGAAAAGTTATTCTCGGTATTTTGTTACTTTCCTGAATAATGTTCCTCTTCAACTGCTGTAAATTGGTCGGATTATTCTCGTAGACTACCGATTTGAGGTAGCCCCATAGAAAATAATCGCATGGAGAGAGATCGGGGCTACGTGGGGGCCATTCAATATCCCCCCTTTTCGAAATGAGTTTTCCAGGAAAAACATTTTTCAGCAGCTCTATGGATACCCTAGCCGTATGACATGTGGCCCCATTCTGTTGAAACCACATCCTCGAAGTATTGCCTTGAAGTTCTTGCAAAGCTGGCACCAAAAAGACTGCTAGCATGTTGCAATAATTGTTCGCTCTAACCGTCATCGCATGCCCTCTTTCGTCCTCAAAAAAGTATGGTCCAATAATACCGGTTGACGTTATCCCAGCCCACACGACAAGCTTAGGGCTGTGAAGTGGACGTTCATGCAAGCGTCGGGGATTAGTCTCGGACCAGAACCGACAATTTTGCTTGTTCACATGGCCATTAAGGTGAAAATTGGCCTCATCACTAAAAATCATGTTGTTGAAATTGTTGAACCGCTCTAGCATCAAACTGACAAAGTTAAGTCGGTTATTGGCATCATCGGGTTTTAATTCCTGGACTATCTGAATCTTATAAGCCTTCAAATGCAAATCACGTTTCAAAATTCGTCGTAAAGTTGTTCTTTTTACATCCAAAGACTGACTTCTCTTACGAGTTGACTGTTGCGGATTTCGCTGAACTGAAACACGATCACGCTCCACAATGTCGGCTGATCTTGAAGAAACTGGGCGACCACGAACCGTAATTGGTACTGTTGAGCCGGTTGTTTCGAACATTCTGATCCATTTTCGTATCACATTGTCGCTTGGAACTTCACTTAAATCGTGTAAACCGTGTTCATGCCGATACAAACGTCGTGCAGTCATCACTGATTTATTGTTTTCGTAATACGCTCGGACACAAAATGCACGCTGCACTCCCGTGTACGGCTCCATGGCGACTAAATTTCCAGGAAGCGGTGCAGCGAACAACATATCCCCCCGCCACCCCGCGTCGCGCGTTACCGAGAAATTGTAGAATTAAATCGCCAACACTCATATGGCCCACCCTGTATATATATTATTACATAGGGATATTCATTTTTCAATTTCAAGTAACGCTTAATAAAACACACATAAAGCTGTGATTTCGATGAAACTTTTACTTCATTACAATTTTTGGACCTTCCCATCATGTACGAATGCTATTTAAATGACCTCCTCTGGATTGATTGCAACAGTGGATTCTATTGAAGTTCCTCCAGCTTCATTTTGAAGACACTCCTAGACCATAATGCACATCAAACGGTTACTTTTTCCGGATGCAATGGTTTTTCAACAATCACTTCTCTATACTCCGGGCCCCATATGCGACAATTTTGCTTGTCGACGTAACCATGGAGTTAGAAATGTGATTCAGCGCTGAAGAAAATTTTGCACGATTGAAAGCCCATGTTTGAATCACCACTTTTTGTGTAAGCTTTAGCTATTTTGCGCTTTCTTCGGTTATTAAACGATCAATATTCGTAAATGGCAAACCTTTCACTAAATAAATAACACTTCAGATGACAGTCTTGCCAGATCAGCGGTTTTGAAACCACTAAGTGGATAATCCTATATATATAGGTATATACTACATATTACAATTAAAAATTAAAAGTGTTTAAAATTCGTAGTTATTTCTTATAATAAAAAGCATCATATTCACATATTGTATCATAGTAAATTAATAAAAAAAAATCAAATTTAAAAATTTTCCGCAAATTTTTGTAAGATACTTAAATTGATCAGATTTTTGTAAAGGGTGAAATGCAAGAACAACCAACATTAGCTACTATACGTCATGAAATATGGCTTCAATATCACACATATTAGTTAAAAGATCGATTAGTCCAAATGTTACAATTTATATCCATTACATATACGTTAAATTTCTTCCAAAACTAAAGTGCGATTCCGTCGTCACTTCTGCCTGTTCTTCCTATTCTATTCTTTAAGATGCTAAATTTAATTCTCTTCGCATACAAACATCCACATGTTGGAAAAGTTTTGCACATATTCATGAAGTTGTAGTACATAATTGGAATTCAATTTCAAAATGTAATTACGAAAACTTAATTAGAAAATAACTTCAGTTATCGACCAAAGATAAATTTAATATGTTGACAACACTTTAGATAGAAATACTGGAAGTTGCAGTTGCTTGTGGGTAGAAACCGCAAAAGAAAATACGGCGTCTTGTTTCACAGTCTATGAAAATTAATCACTTTGTGATGGAAACTTCATCATCGTCACCAACGAATAGCTTGATGTTGCTGAAGCATGAGTGGTTTCTATTGGCAACCAATAAGAAAGACTCAACCAATAGACAACAGATATTAATGACGTTTAGAATTTTAAAGTAAATTTTATAATGTTGTTTACATATAATTTTTCAACTTTTATAAATGATTAATTTTGTTAATCACATTAAAGCAAGGAATATGACTGGATATGTCAGGATGTCAGCAATCAACCATTTATCTTCTTCCGACGGTGGACAATTCGATGTACCATTTAAAGCATATCAAGCTGAGTCAAAGTGGACTCTAAACTCTAACATATGTAAACTACGCCTCGCAGGAGACTTATGGAGGAGGAACTAAGCTTCAGTTTCCGCTTTCATGTAATTCCACAGGGTGATTCACATGGTGTCAAAGCTTATCGTTACAAATACGGTCAGTACAGAACAAATTTAAGAGCGTATTTCTATAATTTTTGACCAGAAAATGATCGACAAGGCTAACAAGCAATACAATAAATGATTACTTCGAGAATAAGAGACTTTAAAAGTAAAAACTTAGATTTTCAGATGGGATTTTGTTTTAAATATGGGTTACCTGCCATCCAGAAAAAAAGCTTGACATTTCATTTCTTTAAAGTTTGAGAACGTGAGAAGGTCTCAGAACCAGAGTTTCAAAGATTGATCAAAATTATCAAAAAACAAAATCAAAAATTTTTTATGTGTTAAATACAAAAAAATTCCAAATAGCTTGACATTTACGAAATGCTTCTGGACCAATTAATATCCTTAAGAAAATGTTATCGGTATCAAATGTTGTTACAAACATTCTTTCAAATCAAAATATAAAAAAATAATTTAAAAAATTTAATTATATTTTTACCATACTTTCACATGAAAAAATGAAACTGTATGTCATTTGATATGACAAAAGTAAACATCCAGAAGGGCGCGTTTTAAGTGCAAATAACCAAAAGTTGGCATATGACCAAATGCGCTTTACAACTTTATAAGTCGATTGAGCGATGCTCGACTGTTTGGCTGACCAACAGATTGGTAGACACGACAACAGACGTTAATCTTTGTAAAGCTACCTGAAACATGGCACAGCCCAATATTTTGCCAGATCGTAGCCAAGATCTGTAAATAGGCAACACCTACACTCCGGTGACACCCATATAATTTGAACAATTTTCCGTTCATTTACATTCCATACAAATGGTCTATTTAACCCATATACTTCCATATTTCATATTTTTCAGGCAATTGTGCCAAAATCTGTCAGCGCAATAAATATATTTGATAAAATTGTTTCGTGTAATGAAAATGAATCATATTGTCACTCCAATTCTCATACCTTCCATACAAATTAGCCGATTTTCCGAAATCCAATCTTTCCTCTGTATTTTCTAATTAGTAGGCTGCAACATCCTAGACATTTGCATATTTCACTGAATTATAATGCTTGATAAAACTAAGTATTTTCCTTAGTAGTTAGTACTGATTACTCTGTTACCATAAATGGTCGATTTATGAGAACAAAAAAGACACGAAAAGGTTTTGAAATATTTTCTTTACTTTTCAAAATAATCTCCCTTTAGCCCGCTTCACCTTTTTCAGCGATATTCGATAGCTTCTACATATATTCTGTTTATAGTAAGAACTGTCAAACTCTTTAAGATAGTCATCGACCGCAGACTCCACCTCTTCACTGTTGGCAAATTGTTTACCACCGAGCAGTTCTTTCAAGTTTGGAAATAAAACATTGCAATAAATTAAAAAAATAAAATTAAATTCCTTTTTGAAAATAATCAATAAAAATAATCCCATGCGCACTCCAAAAAAACAGACGTCATGGCCTTGCCTGCAGATGGAACCGTTTTCTTCTTCATTGGACATGATTCTTCCATTCCAGTTCATTGCTATGACTGCTACTTTATCTCAGGTGAGAAATGGTGGATCCATGTCTCATCCATGGATATAAATCGATGCGAAAATTCGGCTTTATTGTGGTCGAACATCGCCAAACTCTGCTGCTCTACTTAAACATCTTCACGACGCTGTTTTTGCTGTATTAAAAGCAATCGCGGCACCCATCTTTTTTTTTAACAATTAAAAATTTTTATTATTAAACTGTACAATACTGCAGAATAATGATATATGTATTAATATAAGTTTTAACAAGTTACGCCCCCTCTTTTACAATTATGTTACAGAAAAACAAAAATTATTAAAAATTTTTAAAATGAAATCAAATTTAGTATACAAATTCTTACGCACAGCTTTCTCATCTTCAAATCTTCGGTCAATATACGATGCACTCGTACAGCGCTTTTTGAAATCATTTTAGTTAGCTCAAGCACTTTCAGTCGACGATCATTCAATACCCTTTTGTGGATTTTCTTAACCGTGTCTGACATGGACACCTCAATTCGTCTTGGCAGCTAGTACGGCCTAGTTTAAACTCTGCAACAGTAGTAGATGAATGAGCAGATTCTCCCAGAGTAAAATATAACTCTGCTTTAATATTGGTTAGACTGAGAGCTTCCAAATGGAAATATTGAATTACGTAACGGTTATCAATTTTTTCCATGTCAGATCGTTTACTTTTGATGGCTCAAATAAAAATACTAAACAACGTGGCGCTTTGAAACTTAAAACACATGTTTTACAAGGTTGCTACTTTTTACCAAAATATTTTTTTGAAACTACTGGCACCATCTAAACGTCATGTCGTCTAGTTTTGCGACCGCCCTCGTTATCTACGCATTCTCTACTTCGTATCTTTAAAACAGTTTGGAGCGATTTCAGTCAAATTTGGCAAATGTCATACGTTTCGTAAGCCACGTTCTGACAATGAAATTGGAAGGTATTGATATACTCACCACTTGTGGTACTTCCTCGACAAACTGATTGGCTTAATTTAATCTTTTCGTCCTTATCTCTAGTTCGTTGGCTACAGCTACTTAATCTTTTGTTAATTGTACTGCATTTTAGTTCGTTGACTTCAGCTAATTAATTTTTTGTTAATTGTACTGCATTTTAGTGCTTTTTAGAATATGAAAAATTCGAGCGCATAACCATATGCTCTCTGGTAGTGGTAATCAGTGGCAACTCTCTATAGTACTAACGTTACGCTGCTGTAGGAAGCAAACGGCTAATGATAGTGCACTCATTTTTTGACAAGCGTCAGTTTGTTATATTGATTATTAGCATACAGAAGCATATCGTTTACGCCGCTGTTAAAAATTATCGAATGGAATTAAAACATAACAATGATATAGGTTTGTATTTGGCTGAGAATTCGCAGCCAGACTTTATTAATGAGCTACAACATTTGCGTGTGCAGTGATGCTGGTAGCATCAAAAACGCAATGGAATTGGGTATTCAGAAAACAGCAACACTCTAGAAATGTTTCGAAGGGAAGAGGCCAGAAATCAGCGTAATCTACGGTGAAGAGCATTTTGATTGGTGAGAAATTCCAATGTGTCTGCTCGTAGCATGGGGTGCATATAAAAAATTGAACTTAAGAAATGAAGTTAAAAAAGTGCACGATTTAACATCTGTACAAAAATCAGTTGGTAAAATACCGTTGTAATCGTTACGTGGTTATTGAAAAATATTTCAGTAGATGGTCCATTGAAAAAATTGAAAACGAAGGAATATTTGCCTGAAAATAGGACATTTTGCCACGCCTACTTACATTGCAATAAAACATTATATCTCCATAATATTTTGGACCACAATTTATAGTGATGGATATATAAATTTCGGCTCCGGCCATACGATTAGAGTCTGTCTAGCTTCGTCCTTATCCACTTGTTTATATTTACCCTCTTCTTCGCTGCCTTTACTTCCACTGGAATCATATCGTTGTAAGTTCCAATATTAAGATGTCATTTACTACAAAACTTTACAAGATCCTTTGCATTCAACCATTTGTTACCTCCATAACTTTTGTCTCATAGTATTCTTTCGGCTAATTGAAACGCTTTGTTATTATTAATTAAACAATGGAAATGTGTCCAAGCGCTTGTCACGGAATTCCCGAAAACAGGCAAAACATGGCATGAGACATGCTAAAGCATATGTAAAGGCGATTTGTATTTACTCGTACAGTAGCTCTCTGTTATTATTGGAAAATTCTACACGATTCCATAAAGAGTCAACCAACGGTTATTCAATGCCTTCAGCTACAGGGGGGGGCTGTAGTAGTCATTTCAAGCCAAATGAGGTAAAAACATGAATAGAAATATTATGACAATCCAAATAAACAAATGAAATGTTTACAAAACACACTGAGAATAACGACAATGAAGAGAAAAAAGAACATTAATAATTATGACACAGACAGAGTAGCGGCAAATCCAAAAGATACCCAAAACAAGATATAAATCATAACAATTGAAAATATCACAAAGTCACAAAGAACGGGAGACAAAACGTACAGAATGCCACTACATGTGTGCGGCAGTCTGTCCAATAGCTTGACATTCTGTAAGTGAACACCGTGTAACAATGAAAGAACACTTGGAACAAGTAGCCGGGAGACAGGGAGAAGGAAGATAAGGTTACACATATTCAACAGATATAAAGTATTTCCGTTTTACCTGATTGAGAAGAAGGCGGCTGGCTGCTTGCTTGATATAAAAAATCTCTCTGGCTTTCTCCTTTGGATTCACAGAGGAGAGAGCATGTCTCGTGTCTCTTAAGAGCGTGAGCACAATTCTGTTGTGGGCTAGACTCTCTGTTTACATTTTAAATTCAAATTTGTCTGGCTTGCCGATCGTCGATTTTAGGCAGAGGTGTTTGCTGTTCATTTTCTGTGCCCACAGACATATCAGAGGTGGCACATCGTGTACGAAATAATGTACAATCTTTATAAAGAACTAATTTAATAATTCTTTAATTCCACTTAATTCAATATACGAGGACAGTCCCAAAACTAGCCGACCTAACAAAGAAGCCGCAATAAAGTTGGGAAAAATGTTCTTAATTTTTCAACATAATCAGATTTTAGCTCGGCAAATTTTTCCAGCGATATTCAATAGCTTCTGTACTCTGTTTATTGTAAGAGCTGTCAAACTCCTTAAAACAGCCATCAAGCGCAGACTCCAACTCTTCATTGTTGGCAAGTCTTTTAACAGCGAGCCATTTTTTTAAGTTTGGAAATAGAAAATAGTCCGAAGGAGCTTAACCTGGCGAATAATGTGCGCAATGAAGTAAATCGAACTTTAATTCATGGATGTTGGGTATCGCAATAGTGCATGTGTGAACTGAAACATTGTCTTAATAAAACAACACTTCCCTTTTCGCCAAATGCGGTCTTTTTCCCCATAATTTCAAGACCAAACGCTGAAATAAATTAGCATAATAATGTTAATAACCGCCGTTGATGGTTTTTGTTTCTAAAGACAATCAATAAAAGTAATCTCATGCGTATCCCAAAAATAGATGCCATGCCCTTTCCTGCAGATGGGACCGCCTTCGCCTTTTTCTTTGGACACAATTCTCCCATTACAGTCCACTGCTTTGACTGTTCCTTTGTCTGAGATGTAAAGTAGTGGACCCATGTCTCATCTCTGGTTATAAATCGACATAAAAATTCGACTTTATTGTGGTGAAATATCGCCAAACTCTACTGCTCTACTGAAACATCTTCACGACGCTGTTTTTGCTCTATTGAAAGCAAGCGCGGCATCCATCTTGCGCACAAATTTCTCATCTTCAAATCTTCGGTCAATGTACATTGTATAACAATTTTTGAAATTGTTATGATATCAGCTATCTCACGCAGCTTCAGCCGACTATCATCCAATCCAATACCATTTTGTGGATTTTCTTAACCTGGCATCTGGCATGGACAGTTCAATTGGTCGATCACTACCGTGTTCGCCTTGGTAGCTCATAGGCCTCGTTCAAACTCTGCTATCCAATATTTTACAGTCGTAAACGAAGGAACAGATTCTCCCATAGTAGAATCCAGGTCGGCTTTAATATTGGTTGAACTGAGGCCTTTCAAATGGAGATATTGAATTACATAACGGTGACCAATTTTTTCTATGCTTACAAATTAACTGAGATAGTTTTCTTTTGATGGCTCAAATAAAAATACTAAACAACGTGGCGCCTTGAAACTTAAAACATATATTGTACAAGATTGCCACTTTTAAGCAAATATTTTTTGCAAACTATTGGCACCATCTATACATCATGCCAGCTAGACTTGGGACCACCCTCGCAATTTAGTATGTATCGGACGTTTAGTAAATTTTTTTTCTGTGAATGGAAATGAACTGTAACCCATTTGAGTGGCACACATTCAAATTGGTCGATTTGCGAAATATTATGTCCCTCTGTAATTTCTAAGAGGAAGATTTTGGTCAGTTGCAATTTTGCGTGTTTTATTGTGCGTTCATTCCGATGTTTTTTTTTTTTTTAGTGAGAACCTATCTGGCGAAAAAAGGTCTTTGGATGGGTCAGTTCAGCTGACTGTAATGATTCAAATAAAAATATTTATACTTTTGTTTTTATTTTGTGATTTTGAAAATGACAAACGAAACTGTTATATTTAAAAAAATCGAAAAGACGATATTTCGTATGTTTGAAAAAGTCAAAAAATCGGTTTTTCATATGTTTCAAAAAGACGAAAAAGCGATCAGTTTGTCTTAACTATAGATCTTTAATATGTGCTTCAACAATATCTCGAAGTTCGCTAAAAATTGCCCGGCCTTTTATTTGTACTATTGGCCAAAAAGTGCTCTACAACATCTCTATCATAACTCAGGCAAATGCACATGAGTACTCGTATGTACGAACGAACATACGTGAGATACATTTGTGTCTTATTGTTGTTTCTTCTTGTTTCCTTTCCTGCTTCTTTTTTTTTTTTGTCTTTTGCTGGCTGTGATTTCGTACATTCTGATTCGTTTAATACCAATTCAACGCTGTAGCTTAAAACAACGCGACGCTGCTGCGGGTCGGTCTACTAAAGAAATACGCATCTCGCAACATACGAAGATCGCTCGCACCCATTACGTGATATTTGACATAAACGAATAACGCATGCGATACGTTCGTTACGTTACAGAGCGAAGCGTCAGGTTACTGCCATTGCAGTTGGGTCGCTTAAGTGCGGCTTAACTATTTATGGATTTTTAGCAAACTTAACTTTCGTACCAGTGAAGCGTTACTTTTGTAACTTTCATATTGCAAGTGTGGGCTTTCTTCGGGCAATGTTTGTGAGGCCATTCTTTCGTTGCTAAAAGCTAAACCGGTGCCTGACGATGATGGCTCGCGCTAAAAGCATCTGATTATGGAATGACAGTAATAAGCACAGAGTCATACGTACGTACGTATTTATGTAGAACCGTGTGTGTTTAGCGGTTTGCGAGTGGGCTGTTTGCGCTGTCTTGTCGCTTCAACAAATTTGAAAAATGCGCGGGCGTTATGCGTTTAATTTACGTCTCGCGTGTCATCGTTTTTCGTAGCTTTAAAGTCCTCACACACAGAAAATAATACAGGGAAAAACAAAACAATAAACATAAAAATCCAAAGTTGATAGTGTTTTTCACAACGCTTCCAAAGGCATCATAACAATAAAGTGAAAATAAACCATTCTTAATTTGAAATCCATAAAATCGAAGTGAAGAAAAATAAGTCGTAAAATACGAAAATTAATAGCAATATGAAAATTAATATGCACCGGTTTAAGTTCTGTTAAAATAACATAAAGTGCTTTATTAAATGAAAACAATAAAATTGTCTATTACAATTCGAAATATACATATAAAACAAACACAAAAGTGTAGCCGTACAAAAAAGAATGTTGGCTTTGTAATTTCTGTCCATTCTGGAACAGGGAAAGTTATGTCGATTTGAATGTAATTTTTATTGTAATGTTATACTCGTATGTAATCGTTCGTATTACATGCGATAGATCGACATTAATCATCAGTGTATGCGACAGCTGTGTATGGAATAGCAGGTTCAAACCCTAAACATTTATGACTTTTTTCTTGCACGCCGCACAACGAATTGACATCACAAATTGCAGCATTCAATGAATTAAGGATTAAGGTAGGGCTTTGAAACTACACTCGTATAATTTATATGATCAAACTCAAATGCTAGCAAAAAATACTACAACTACACAATTTCCCAAATCTCAAAATACACAAAATCACAAAGGCGAATTAAAATTGAACAAATTGATTATTTTCGAGTACTCAATTCAAACCAAGCTAAAAGCGCAACTTCCCAGTTTTGGAGACATCGTAATTATATTTACACCCGAAGGAATCAAGGCATACGTCATCTAATAAGCCGCAAATGTAACTGCCATAAGGAAGTCTGACAATTGCGGTAGCTTGTTCCAAAAATTGTCAGCTCCCATTCGTAGATAGTTCAAGTCAACTTGGCAATTGCTTTGTAACATAGCCAGTCTGATAAGCATAGCGTGGGCGAGGCCTTCACGGCAAGACTCGCGTTAAAATGCCGTTGACTCTGCTATAAGGAAGTGCTCTAAGTGTGAAGCATCCTTTGATCAAACGTGTTTCATGACTTTTTACGAAGACGGTACCAAAAGCAGCCGACTTGGCGTATAGATGGTACCAGTAGTTTAAAAAAAAAAAAAAATTATTTTGTTGAAAAGTGGCCTCCGTATAAAACATATGTTTTAAGTTTAAAGGCGCCACTTTGTTTAGTAGTTTTATTTGAGCCATAAAAAGTGAACAATCTCAGTGAATTTTGTAAACATGGAACAAATTGGTCATCTTTTTGTAATTCAGTATTTTGATATGAAAGGTCTCAGTCCAACCAATTCAAAAGCCGAGCTAGATTCTTCTCTGGGGGAGTCTACTCCTTCGTTTACGGCTGTAGAATATCGAATAGCAGAGTTTAAACGAGGCCGTACGAGCTGCCAAGATAAATACCGTAGCAATTGATCAATTGAGAGGTCCCCGCCAGACATGGTTAAGAAAATTCACAAATTGGTATTGAATCGTCAGTTGAAGCTGCATGAGCTTGCTGAAATGATAGGCATTTCAAAAAGTGCTATGGATGCCGCGCTTGCTTTCAATAGAGCAAAAACAGTATTATGAAGATGTTTCAGTGAAGTGTTTGGCGATGTTCCACCGCAATAAAGCCGAATTTTTGCATCGATTTATAACTATGGATGAGACCGTTTTCGCCTTCTTTGGACACGATTTCCTATTTCAGTCCACCACTTCGCACCTAAAACACAGGAACAGTCAAAGCGGCGGACTGAAATAGGAAATCGTGTCCAAAGAAGGCGAAAACGGTCTCATCCGCAGGCAAGGTCTTGGCGTTTGTTTTATGGGATGCGCATGAGATTATTTTAATTGATTGACATCAGAAAGGAGAAAAACCAACAACGGCGAATATTATGCTAACTTTAGGCGCAGCGTTTAGGTGATGAAATTATGGGGAAAAGACCGCATTTGGCGAAAAAGAAAGTGTTGTTTCATCAAGACAATGCTCCAGTTGATACATCTATTATTGGCATTGACCAACATTAGTGAATTATAGTTGGAATTGCTTCATCACGCACCTCATTCGCCAGATTTAACTCGCTCTGACTATTTTCTATTTCCAAACTTGAAAAAATGGCTCGCTGTTAAAAGATTTGCCAACAATAAAGAGGTGGAGTCTGCGGTTGTTGACTATTTTGAGGAGTTTGATAGTTCTTACTATAAACAGGGTATAGAAGCTATTAAATATCGCTGGAAAAAGTTTATCGAGCTGAAAGGAGATTATGTTGAGAAATAAAGAAAATTGTTACTAAATTGTTTGCGTCTTCTTTGTGCTAATTTTGGAACTGCCCCATCAGCCAATTGATCGACTGAGTAATTGGCTGATTGGTAAACACGTTAACTTTCGTGAAACTTTATGAAACTTCTCAAGGCTTGGCACAGCCTCATACTTTCCACATAACAGCCGGGGATTGGTAGATTTCATAAAAATTTCCTGGTTTTTCAAAATTTGTTGTTTTTCGGGTATTTCTTAATTTGTGGCCTCCAATAATCTCCATTTTTATTTATTATATTGTTTTACAATGCTTGGCATAATTTTTACGCCTCTTCGGCTACATCTTGTACAAATGACCGATTTAACACATATATTCTTGGATTCATATTTTTCAGTCAGTTGCAGCGAATTTGGTTTCGATTATTCGCAGATTTGATTCAGCTATCGTTCGCATGATCGCGGGTTCAATCACCAATACAGTCACCTATCTTTGTTTGAGCGATGGTCGCCTGCATGTGTGAAGACCACTTCGGGTAGTTAAGTAACCACCAATGCTTTTTAAATTGTGATATTCGAAATCGTTGTTAAACTGTGGCTATAAAAATAGAATGCATGTAAGCTCAGCGAATGTAAGAAGTTTTTCCATATCTCATACATGGAATGCAAGGGAATTTGTTTCACTATTACGTTTCGGTAATTTTGATGTGAAAGATGCAACGCGCTCTGGAAGCGCAATTGTCGAAAATGTCGATAAAATAATGCGAAATCCTCAAGTTTGACCATTATGTAATCACTGCTTCGATTGCCCAGAAACTAAAAATTCCACATAAAACTGTTTAGAACCATTTAAAGGGGGGTGAATACAATAAGAAGTTCGAGAAGCTCAAGAAGTTCGCAACACAAGTTAATGCAAGAAAGCCTTATGAACCGAATTTCCACTATCGTATCGCTGCTGAATCGCAACATCATCGTCCCCTTTTGAAGCAGATGGTAGGTGGTGACGAAAAATGAGTCGCTGATGACAACGTCAAGTGTAAACGGTCGTGGTCGAATCGCGGTAAGCCGGCAGAAACGATGGTCAAGTAAGGATTGACGATCGGAAAGGTTTTGCTGTGGGTGTGCTGGGTTTGGCACGGAATCACATACTATGAGCTGCTCTCCTATCACAAAACTCTTAATTCGGATCTGTATTACCAACAATCAAAACATCTGAAATATTTTATTGCCTAGAAGCGGCCAGTTTTGTCCAGTAAGATAGGAATTGTTTTGCATCAGGATAAAACCAAGCTTCACACATCGACAGTGAATAGCTAGAAGCCTTAGGAGTTTAGTTGGGAGGTTATTAGGCATTTATTTCATAGCGCGAACCTAATACCAAGTGATTACCACTTGTTTCTGTTTATGGCGATTAATTTTTCTAATGAAAAATTATCCTCAGGAAAAGCATGTATTTTTGCCAAAAGGAACAAAGGTTTCTATAAGGGAGACATAATGGAGTTATCGTCAAAATGACAGGAAGTTATCGAACAAAACGGTGTACATTTGATCTAAATCGGAACATTCTAACTGTGCTAAATAATGCCTTCAATGCCATGCAAAAATAATGAATTTCATTTTACGGAACTTTACATTTATCTCTACCTACAAAATGTGTTTATTGAAACGCGAATATGAGTATGGATTTAAGTTAATCTACTCCTAGTTGTCATCCCCATTAATAGAGAAGGCCTTTTTCGGCTGATTAACGTAGGAGTGAAGTTCAAATATGTAATTTTATGAAAAAAAACGTTTCCCTACTCTAACCATTGCAATCTGTATTAACTACTACCGTGATGAACTAAGCTAACGATTTAGTGTATTATTAGGTGAAGCGTAAAATCGCATTAGTTTATATAAAATATATGTTTATATATTAGTTAATCTCTCACTTGCCGGCAAAATTTAACAAAAAAGTTTATATCCATTAGCCAAGACTGTTCGTATAAAGATATTAAATCAATGCAAATCCTATAATTATCACAATTTGCGGCGAAGGAGAAAAAAAATCAATCAAAAATTAATATTTAACCATTAAAAAAAAGGCATTGAAAATATTTGCACATAATTATTTACTCAATCAACATTCACTCAACATAAAGAAACCCACAGCACAGATTTGTGACGGAAAAATGGAAATCAACATTTACCCATCACACATACTCGTACATGTACAAATGCTAAAGAGTTTTCCAATATAGTTGCAATGAAAGTACTTATCACTAGATCCCACACATTCGAACCAATTGATTCAATCAAATGTGTGAACGACAAAAAATAAACCAAACAGTGCATTAAAATGACAGTTTGTGAATGTGTGAGTGCGGTTTATAAATGGAAGTGTTCGCTTATTTTGTGAATACGCACACATGTACTCGTACTGACATTTCCTCTACGATATCCCTGTGTATGAGGATGCATAATTATGCATTGATTATGGAGAAATACCCGTACGTTGCAAATTTAAAAATCGTTTAATTTAATGCAGTTGCATTTGTTTATCTTGTTGCTGAAAGGTATGTTTGTATGTACACATACGAGTATGGTCAGAATAATAAGTACACCCCATACATTTTTTTTAAAGGCTCGCAGACAAAAATTTATTTAAATTAAAAGAAAACAAATAATTTCTTTTGCTATAACATTAGAAATAAAATAACTACTAAAACAATAACAAAAAACAAAAATTAAATTCTGTATTTTTCAAAAAGTAAGAAATTAATCAAAAAGTATTGGACAAAATAATAAGTACATTTAGTTAAAATGAGCAAACAAGTAAATAAATCAAGTTTTTTCTGCTAAATTAGCTGAGTTCCGTTAAAAGCCGGTATACGAGTATCCACCTTTATCTTCAATTATTTTGTTGGCTCTTTTTGGCATGTTGGCAATAAGCTTCCTGCAGGTTTCTACTGGTATTTCATACCAACTTTTTTGAACAAAATTCCATAACTGACCCTTTTTTTAAGAACCTCCCTTCCAATTCTTTGTTTCAACTTTCCCCAATTGGACCGACACCATACCACGAGAAATAACCCCACACCATAATATTGCCGCCCCCGTGCTTGACCGTCTTCTTTGTAAAGCGATCATGGAATTCCTTACCCTTACTGCGTCGAACATTCCGAGCACAGTCATTTCCAAATACTCTAATTTTTGTTTCAGCGCTGCACAAAATGTTTGGTCAGTTTTTTCACCGTCTCCTCCAGACCAATTGGAATAACTTCTTGCAAACGCCAATCTAGTCTTTAATTTTTTTTTTGCCTAAGCAAAGGAACTCTTCTGGTTATTCGTCCTGGTAAATGTGCTTCTTGTAGTCTACGACGAATCGTTCGCGATGAAATTACATTTCTAATTTCTGCTGAAATCGCTCTTGAATGCACAAACGGGTCCTTCTTCTCAAGTGTTACAATACGGGTATCTGTTGCTTTTTAAAGTTTTTTTTGTTTTTGGTCTTCCGCGAGTTTCGACGGGCTTGTTAGGCTTTAAATCATTTTGTACAAAAAATAGCGACGGATTCATAGTTTCTGCTATAGAACGAAGACTTTGGCCAATTTCTCTTAGTCTTGAAACAACTTTTCTCTCTTCCGGAGAACAATGACATTTTCCACCCATAACTGATTTATTATTGAATAAAGATAAACCATAGTAAAATAACTAGATTTTTCAAAAAGACAACAACAGACTGCGAAAATATTAAAGAATTGAGCGATGTATTTATTATTTTAACCGAGTACTGAAATCACACCTAAAAAAACTAACTAACGAAAACAATGGGAAAGCCCCAGTTTTGTTTTTACTTTTAAAGGCATTGCCATATTAAAGTTAATTAAATAAAAAAGAATTGCCATGTTTACTTTCCGTTAAAGTAACTAAAATTAAACATAAAGCAAAAATAAGCAGGTGTACTTATTTTTTCGACCATATGTGTATGTACTTAGTATATATGCCTGTGTTAATGCATGATTGTAAATAAACAAATGTGAAAGGATATTTATTCATAATACTGTAATTACATGTATTTATTTTTTGCCTATTTGTAATTCAAAGTAAGTTATTAATTAAACTTTAACATTTAACGCACAATTTTGCTGAACTTAAAGGTCTGTCAAAAGTTGGTGGCCGCAACACAGTTCGTCGCTGTTAATGTTGTATTATTCTCAATCTTGTATTATACTGGGTTATCCGTTTTTCAGTAATAAAAGTAAAAGTAAAGTTAAATAAAACACACATAAAGTTATGATTTGAATGAAACTTTTATTTCTTTCTTTGTTCTTTGAACAACCACCTCTGGATTAGTTGCAGCAGTGAATCCTTTTGAGATAGTTTTCAAGCACTTTTTCGCAAATTTCGGGCAGCATCTCGGCGAAAAGTTGACGAATATTGTTTCGATGTCATAACCATATACCCATGATTCCTCACCCGTTATGACCCTTTTGAGCAAATCTGGATCATCGTTGACGTCATTCAACAATTCCTGATCGAAATGCTCATGTGACGTTGTTTTTGGTCAAAATTCAGCAATTTTGGAACGAACTCCGCTGCCACACGCTTCATGCCCAAAAAGTCCGAAAAGATTGCATGGCACGAGCCAATCGATATGACGACATCCTCAGAAACTTCTCCAAATGTGATTCGGAGATTCTCTATAATAATTTTCTTCACTTCGCCCAACATTTTCTTCGGTTGTTGATGTGCTGGGGCGTAGAGTACTCTCACCGTATGCCACTGTCAACATTTCAAGTGTTTTTGAGCACTTAATTCCATTTTTTCCATTCCATTTAAGCCTCTCACAAAGCAACTAAATATGCTATAGGGATAAAACTGTCGACATATCTTCGAGACGAGTGTACCAATATAATTAATTATAATAATCGAAAGTCGAATGTATGTAGCGTGCGAAATTTGAAAATTCATCCTATTTTTTTGAACACACCTCGTACTGCTTTATAATGATTTGTAAAATGTATAAACGGATAACCACGCCCTTTGTGGAAACTCCTCCACAAATTGTTTGAATTAACCCACATATTCCTAAATTCATATTTTGTATTCGGTAGCACTAAATTTTGTTTAATTCAGGTCCCATTACATATTTATATTTTGCTAAGATCTTTAGTACTGTACATATAAATTGGGCGATTTGGCAAAAATAAGTGGCAAATTGTGTACGGAGATCTCCAAAAAGTAATAATTTTGCTCTTTTTTTTCTGTACTTCAATTCTGAATATTTTTTATAAGGATCTAGTTGTGTATCACACCTCTTCTGACACCTCAGTTTGTTTAACTGCGATTTATGTACTGGTTTTATATATAATTAACTCTTGTCAGTGCAATAACATACCGAGTATACTATATAAAGGATGCTCAAACAAGAACGCAAAATTTAAATGACTGATGCAGCAATTGAATTGTTTCTCTGGCTGTATGACATGTGGTGCCGTCTTGTTGAAACCACATGCCCTCCACAGTCATTTCTTCAATTCTAGGCACGAAAAAACTGGCTATCATTTCACGAAACCGAACACCATTGGCTGTTTCTGCTTGACATCATTTTCATAAAAAAATTGAAAATGATTCCTCCAGCCCAAAATCCACACCACACAGTGACACGTTGAGGATGCGTTTGCTTCTCGTGATTCTCGAGGAATTTTCTCACCCTAAATGCGACAATTCGGCCTATTGACGAAACCATCAAGATGGAAATGGGCCTGGTCACTGAAGATGATTTTATCGGCAAAATCAGCATTTTCATGTTGTCTCTCCAATACCCAATTAACGAACTCCCTTCGCTGTCCATGGTCAGCTGGCTTCAGTTCCTGAGTCAATTGAACTTTGTATACTTTGTATGCATGAAGATGCAAATCTTTCATCAAAATTGGCTGCATAGTGGATTTGGAGTCACCAATTTACTGAGCTCGGTGTCGAATTCAGGTGGATGGAGTTTGAGCGACATCATCACGTACAACTGCGACATTTTCGATCGATCGACCTGGTCGAAGGCGCGTTGTTGTCTTTACATCACTAACAGTTTTGGCAAATTTATCCATTAATCTCTTTACAGTTGACTCTTTTGAAGCATTATTGTGACATCAAATTGACCGCAATTTGCGAACTGTAGCCGCAAAACTTTCACCATTTTGATAAAACAATTTCACAATGAGAAAGCGTTGTTCATTCGTGTAGTAAAAATGCTAACTTCGTACCTTCCACTAGCAAACAATAACAACTGTTCAAATATCAAACAATGACACTTCGAATGGCGGCAAATTTAAATCTTGCATTCTTGTTGGGACACCCTTTCGTATGTCTCCTATGTAAATGAATGGATAATTTTGTAAGTATCTGAATATATTCTTTGATCAGTGAAGCTATAACGAAGCATATGCTGCTGCAATGAATTCTCTTATTGGTGTTATATTGCAATTAATTTCATATAACTTTGGCCCAATCAAAGAAATACAGCAATGCCAAACGCATGTATGAACCATTTTTATACGGCTATCTATGTAAAGTATTCAAGGCATTTTGATATTACAAAAGCAAAACACATAATGTATTACATATCTCATAGCTAATATATGATAAATCATCATTTGTCTAACATATTTTGAAGCAGCCTTGATTACAATGTCTTGCCTTAACGTCAAATAAAAGTTTTAAATGTAGGCAACGTCCACGTTCTAAGAGACTCTAATCAAGATTGATGATTTCAACAAATTAAGATGTTTCCGTAGCAAAGTAATGCAACAATTATATACGTAATTTATGTCCAATACGAGTATACACGCATATTGCTGAAAATATTCTAAACAAAATTATGCGTAATACTTTAATACCGCACATATTAAATGAATTACCAATTATTTAGTGACCTAACTTTTATTAAAAGCCTGCGTTTAATGAAATTTGACAGCACAAAAGCCATGCATTTAAAACGTATTAAATTTAACATAAAATACTAAATAATAATAATAATTTATATTTATGTCTATACATAATTTAATTCATTGATTAAATTTAAAGGCAAAATTCAAACGAATTCCAAAAATAGCCATACAGTAGAGCACCATTTTACAGTGAATTACATCAGTAATACAATTTTCGGGCATTGTAAATTCACCAGCATGTTAATTGGCTTTTGAATATCATTTTCGTTATTAATTGATTGCTGAACCAATCATGTAAATCAAAAACTCTAAATTATTAGATAATAAAATATAAACTGTCTTCTTTATTACAGTACAATTAAGAAACCAATAAGCAAGCTAAACTAGCGAAATGAAAACAAAATAATTTGTCTTTAAGCAAATATCGAATATATTTAAAGGAAAACAAACAACGCTATTGTCATGCCAAAGATGGCCTCATAATCACATTCGCTTGTGTGTAAATTACGCTTGGAATAGTAGAGGCGAAAAGCTGCATTAAATTAAGCATTGACAGTACGTGGCAAAGTTGTTGTGGCAGTTGCTTAACGAAAAAAATATAAAATATAAATATGAATATATAAAATATATAAATATAAATATGTATATTAAAATATAATGGAAAAGAGCCGTTTCAAGCTCGCCAATATTTTTTTAATCTGTAAGATCAAACCGAAAGTTGCAATTCGACGTTTTTCATCATCACCCGATGGTTTGAAATATGCAGTTTCCAGCCAACTAATTTGTCACTAAAGATGTCTGTAGAAAATTTCCAGTCGGACAAAAACAAAATTTTCGCGCGGCAAATAAAGCGCGAACATCACCGAAACGAAATGTGATTACTTTTGATAAATTTGATTTAATAGTTTTGACTTGTTTGAAGTTTCCGGAATCTAAATCAAAGACATACACAGTTTTTCTACCGATGCCTACAACCGAATCAAAATTGTATTGAATTTTGTTGTTGTTCTATTAAAATTGAATTGAATGTTGTTGCTGTTTCATCAAAATTATATTGAATTTTGTTTTTGTTTCGTACATACAAAACAGAATTCCTTACATCCGAAGCGAAATTAGAAGCAATTTTGATTCTGATTCAGTTTATGGAAGGAAAATTTTGTTTGCATTTCATTTGAAATTTTCTAATACACAAAAATAAACAAAATTTTTGAGTAGCAGTGAAGATTTCTAAGAGCCTTGCAACGTGAGTTCAGAAAATAAATTATTTGAAGCATTTTTACCGCTCACAGTTCGCCGCCAGGCCTTTTCTTCTGCTAAGAAACGTAATTAGATTTAGTTCCCCGTTCACTTCTGATTTAGGCTAAGAAACGAATTTGCATAAAACTACATTTTCTTTTCAGGTTTTCAAATCAAAATACCTGTTTTAGTATGTTTCGCTAGAGAAACGAAATCAGAATGTAGATTTCTAAAAAACTAATAAATGTCTGAGGAGAATGGGGAAATATATTTCTCGCATATGCAGATGACATTGACACCATTTGCAGAAAACTGCGAGATGTTACTGCAGCTTTCTCAAGCATCGAGAAGGAAGCAACGAAAATGAATCTGGTGGTAAACGAGGGCAAAACAAAGTTATTGGTTTCAACGAACAAAGAGTCTATCCGCTTAGGACGTTGTGTGAACGTTGACAACAATAATTTTGAAATGGTGAAAGAATTCATCTACCTCGGTTCCGCTTTAAACAAAACGAATGATGTCAGCATGGAGATAGAGAGGAGAGTATTGCTTGGTGACAAACCAAAATCCGACTGCACCAGACGTTGGTTCTACCTGTCTTGTTATATGGCGCAGAATCCTGGGTTATGACGCAAACAGATGAATCAATAGGCAGTTTTCGAGAGGAAAATACTCCGGAAAATATATGGACCCATCATCGTTAACGGAGAGTATCAGCGTCGCATGAACAGTGAGCTGTTTGAGCTATATGCCGACATCGACGTGGTCAAATGCATTATTATACAGCGATTGCGTTGGCTGGGTCATATGCGGATGAATCCAAATGTTCCGGCACGGAAAGTTTTAGACAACGAACTCGATGGACGGCGCAGAAGAGGGTGACCAAAACCCCGTTGGATGGACCAGGCTTTTGAAATATTATCGAAACTTGGTGTGACGAATTGGAGGAGAAGCGTAGAAGATCGAAGTGCTTGGAATTATTTTCTACGGGCGCGTATAATAGATAAGGTCGTCTATTCCAGTCTTCATTTAAGAAGAAGAAGAATAAACATCTGAAATGATTTGTTGCTTCGAATATGAAACGGAAAAGAATTTCTAATTTTCTTTAAGCAAGTTCACCATATCTAATCCGAAACGAAACCAAATTTTTGTGAAAGTCCCTGTAAAAAACTAAAAATGTCTTAATTGTTTGACCGCTTACTGTATACCAAAAGTATGGAATACACTTTCCTCTAATATCTAATACCAAATTAGAAGCCAAAGTCAGTAAATCTCAAACACCCAATTAAAATATGCAAATTTCGCATGGACGACAAATGACGCACCAAAAGATTTTATAAACAGAATTAACCCACAAATCAAAGCGTTATAACAGTAAACGCTACGATACATACGAAGAAAAACGTAAGTAATAAAATACGTAAGAAAAAGTGTCGCAGTTCTGAGTGTGCATAAATAACTGACGTACTGAACCAGCTAATGGATGTTTGTTTCTTAGTCGCCTCAAAGTTAGGTTTTAAAGCCCCATCGTCAAAAGGTCTTACTTTCCTTGGCGAAAGGAAGTCAATGACTCTGTCATCGCTACGCTTAGTGAAACAGTCAAACACCTCCGCAATTATATACGAGTACGTAATTGTATGTAAGCACGAGTATTCTTCAAGTATTTGCATCTGAAACTTTAAGAAAGATTGGTAACCGCAAAGGAAAAATCATACTGGTAATAAAAACGGAAAGCGAAATCTCATCTTTTGTTGAGGGGGAGAGGGAATGTATAATGCATGGATATTATTATTATGTTATTGCTATTGTTGTTGGCTTGGCAAACTATACTTTTACATGAACACAGATAAAATTTCATTTGCATTTGCCCTCAACGCGTTTCAATGCATGAAATGAATGTTATAACAAGTCGATGAACTTTTTTCCTCCCTCCCTACCTTCCTCCATCCCATTTCAATTTCATCAACTCAGTTCATTTCTCAGGTTATCTGAGGTCTTCAAATACTTTTTATGGCGGCAAATGTTAGAAAGTTTTTTCTTTACCCTCTCTCAAAAAGCAAAATTGTTCAATTTGTATGGATTTTTCAAATTGAAAAGCAAAATACAAACAAGAATACACTATGCGAGTATAACACAATATGGCCCCCAGACGTAATGGGCCGTACAATCATTTGATGTTTAAAAGTATTCTCTGAATTACTTAATGAATATACTGAAAAATGTGTTTAGAGAAAACGTTTTCTTTTGTTGGGTAGAGAGGAGTGGATACTACATGGAGATTTTAGCTAATGAAGGCCATATGACTACACCTGTTCTAAATAAGAAACGAAAATATTGTTGAATTGTTCAGAAATTGCATTATCTGTCATCAAGTTTATGTGGTAGACAATTCGATTTTAAGGAGCTAAAAGCAAACAATGTTTCAATGTTGTCAGCTGTGCAGAACAAGCTATGTTATTGAACTGTTATTGTCATTCATATACTAAAGGGTGTCCCAACAAGAACGTAAGATTTAAATGACTGATGCAGCAATTGAATTGTTTCTCTGGCTGAATGACATGTGGCGCCGTCTTATTGAAACCACATTCCCTCCACAGTCATTTCTTCAATTCTAGACACGAAGAAACTGGTTATCATTTCACGATACCGAACACCATTGACTGTTTGCGCTTGACATGCCTCATTTTCATAAAAAAGGTCCAGTGATTCCTCCAGCCCAAAATCCACACCACACTGTGACACGTTGAGGATGCATTTGCTTCTCGTGAATCACTCGAGGATTTTCCTCACCCCAAATGCGACAATTCTGCCTATTGACGAAGCCATCAAGATGGAAATGGGCCTCGTCACTGAAGATGATTTTATCGGTAAACTCAGCATTTTCATGTTGTCTCTCCAATACCCAATTAACGAACTCCCTTCGCTGTCCAAAATTCGCTGAATAATGTCGAATTCAGCTGGATGGAGATTGAGCGACATCATCACGTACAGCTGCGACATTTTCGGTCGATCGACCTGGTCGAAGGCGCGTTGTTGTTGTCTTTACATCACTAACAGTCCTAGTTTTTGGCAAATTTATCCATTAATCTGTTTATAGTTGACTCTTTTGGAGCATTATTGTGACCCCAAATTGTTCGCAATTTGCGAACTGTAGCCGCAAAACTTTCACCATTTTGATAAAACAATTTCATAATGAGAATGCGTTGTTCATTCGTGTAGCGCTTCATTTTTACTAACCTCGTACCTTTTACTAGCAAACAATAAGAATTGTTCAAATGTCAAACAATGACACTTCGAATGGCGCCAAATTTAAACCTTGCGTTCTTGTTGGGACATCCTTTATATACGAGAATGAAATGACTCTGAAGTATTAACTGTCAAATTCAAGTGTCGTGAATTCATGAAGATTATACCAGTTAAAATCATAACCGAGCTTCAATTGTATTGAACTTCATTAAGGTTAAAATGTTATTCAAATCAAGTATTTTGTACTGTCATTGCTGATGGTACAGCCAAGGCCAATGCCAACGGTGTATACCCCCACCATAGGAATGGAGAGTATAGTCATTATACCTTCATCCGAATGAACAAAATATACATTCTTAGATACGGCAACCAGCATAGAAATTCCAATCAAGTGAACTGATTTACATATTACTTCCATACAATATCCTTTTATATTGGTAGAAAAGTGTGAGGGAAGCGAAAAAAGGACGCCACTTTTTTTTTTTGTTTGAAATGTATTCTCAATGAAAGCACAATGAAAGAAGCAGATTTACAACTTTGTGAAGTATCTCGCTTAGCGATTACAGATGAATCACTGATTTTTGCTTCTAAAGAAATGAAAGCTGAATTCACCCAATGTATACGTGTGATAAAAGAGGCAATCTAGTTGATTTTCATTCACAGAACTACGCTTACTGAATGCCCGATAACCGCTCAGTTATACTGAGTTGTCCGTATAGTGG
Organism: Philornis downsi; assembly: GCA_019455685.1. Lineage (NCBI taxonomy): Eukaryota > Metazoa > Arthropoda > Insecta > Diptera > Muscidae > Philornis > Philornis downsi. The sequence continues at coordinate 1,480,897 of JAHXMU010000056.1, read as the reverse complement.
TTTCAAAGCCGCCGGTCTGACAAGGCTGTCAACTGTTAAATGCCTGTCGTTTGAAGTGTTATTTATTAAGTGAAAAGTTTGCATTTACGAATATGGATCGTTTAACAAGTAAAGAACTCCTAAAGATAGTTAAAACTTACTACAAAAGCGGTGATTCTAACATGGACACTTTTTGCGCATTACGAGGTGATAATGGTCGTCATAATCAAATTGGCAAGAATTGCAAGAAATTGGCCCGAATGTTCTGTTAATGATAGTATGGCGGATAATCCGAATTTGTCGATTCCGCGGCCTTCCCAGCAATTGGGCCTATCTTACGGTTCATTATGGAGTATTTTGCAATTGGATTTGCAGTCCAACTCACGCAACAATTAAGCCGGCCAACCATTCACAATGCCGTAAATATGCTGATTAGGTGCTAGAGCAACAGGCTTCCAATGCTGATTTTTTGAACAAAATTTTCTTCAGCTATGAAGCTCATTTTTCACTCGCTGACTACGTCAACAAACAAAATTGTTGCATATGGAGTGCTAAAACCCCATAAGTGATAGGGGAAAGCCCATTGTTTTCGGAAAAAGTGACTATTTAATGGGTATTATGGTCTGAAGGTGTCATTAGGCCGTATTTGTTCAAAAATGACGCTGGAGGATTCAGAGCTCTATTGCCGTATGATAACCTTGTAAATCGTCCTGCTGAAATTTTTAACCATTGGGCTGGCACTACCTAAATTTTTGTCTATTGTATTAATTAGCGGCTTCCTGTAAAACTTGAGAAAAGTCGACCAAGAAATAATGAAACATTAACAACCAATCACAGATTTAATCCATACATATTCTTAGATTTATATATTACTAGCCGACCCGGCTTTGCCTTCAAATTTTATTTTTATTGGAAATGTTTCATGCCAATCGGTCTATTATAATAAGAAAGGCCATGGATATTTAATGTATGGTTTGTATGGGAGGTACCACTCCCCATTGTCCAACCCCGCCCATATTTGCAGCAGCTCTTAAGATATGTACACCAAACCGATGTACCAAATTTTGTTCAAATACCGTAAACAGGATCAGAAATATTGGATATTTAATTTGCGGTTTGTATGGGAGGTACCACGTCCCATTGTCCAATCCCGCCCATATTTGCAGCAGCACTTAAGATATGTACACCAAACCTACGCACCAAATTTTGTTCAAATACCGTAAGCAGGAGCAGAAATAATTGATTTGTAATTTTTTGTTTGTATGGGAGGTACCACGCCCCTTTGTCCAATTGGACCAAATTGTAAATCTAAACCATCCCGGGCACCACCCAGACGTATATACAAAAATTTACGCAAAGCGGTCCAGCCGTTTAGGAGGAGTTCACTGACAACGCCCGTACAGTAGAATTATATATATAAAGATAAGAAATTGTACAAAGTGATTTCGTAGAGAGAAAATGTATTGCATTGCCATACCCCTTCTTGCATCTCAATATTAGTTCACCGATTTACGGCAGTATAATTCCCACTTCTAACTCTTAACTCGTGGACTGCATTTTTATGAAAAATACTCTTATCTTATTTTAACTATCGATACAATTTAAAAAAAAAATGGCTGAACAACCACTTCCGTTTTATCAATTCCCTTTCAAATTACAAACCTTAACTAAATTCAGTACATTTTAACACACATCAGACATTTGGTAAACTTTGTTCTGCCAATGAAAATGATCTGATTTGCCAAGCTCTTGAAGTACCAAATATAAGCAATGACCAATTTGGCAACAAAGTTGGTCCCCTGTGTAATCTTTGGGTGGAAGGCTTCAGAAAATTTTAATTAATTAATTTTATTTTTATTGTGCTTTAATTCAGAGTACTTTTAGGTAAGATCCTCGTAATGCAACACGCCTCTTCTACCACACCGCAGGCTAATACATCCATGCAATAGGACGTTGGGCGACAATATTTGTGTTAGTTTATACTGTGCGCACATGTAGGAAACAAAGGATACAGCGAGGTAGCCAGAAACATTCCATAATGCCTGACAAACTGACTATTAAGAGGCTTTGAAACAACCAGTCTTAATGGTCAAAATGGCAAAGGCGACATCTCTGAAGAGATATCTCACCAACAACGAAACGTTTGTGATGGAAATGCGCTCATCCCTTCAAAATGCTTTTCAAAAATTCTTTATACATATATAAGTTAATTTAAGAGCGAAACGACGTCCTAATATTTTGAGCTGCGATTACAAACTAAACTCTTTATTTTCTTCATTCTTCCAAATGCGTTTAATTCTAAATAACTTAAAACTAACAATGTGCTGATTCCGCATATCCAACATGTGCAGTCCGTTCATTGTAAATATCCGTTAACAGTGCGCTGTTTGCGAAGTCATTGTAATATTATCCGCAAACAGAGGCGCGCATTTTGTGACACAGTGGTTTGTTCGTAGTTTATATTGGAGAAGGACAGTGGTTAATGTTCTGTGTTAACTTATAGTTAACTGCTCAACCAAGAATGGCATCTTTATTTTAGTTTTCATATTTCTTGATCTACACATCATACATAGTTGCATATAATGTATTGTTTGACAAATAGTATTCTTAAGCTATTCTTCACAGTATTTATTGGTTAAATTTTGTAGAGATTTTTCGATAGTCAAGATTTTTTTTTTGTAAAAAAATTTGATATTTTAGTTGAGAACAGTTAGAAAAATAATGTACAATTTAAATTTTTTCTCGATATGTTTCGTTTTTGTTTTTTTTTTTTTTTTTGATTTTCTATCGATCTATTCAATGATTTTACTAGCAAACTAGTGGGCCAACGCTGATTTGTATGGGAGTTACTTGTTTTGAAGCACAATGATTTTCTCGTGTGAGAACGTATTTCGGACCTTCTCTACATAATCCCTGTGGTATCGATGAAATTTTGTGTGCCAAAAAATTACTCGTTTCATCGCATGTGTATCCTTTAAGTGGACTGTCAATATTGCAACGCCATTGTTCCAAATTATATTCGAAACGTATCGGTATGCCCAGAGGGAACCTGCCCAGCAGCATTCGTATGTGGGGAATCTTAATCATTTGTAAAATTTCACCGTCAATCTTTTCGTCTAAAATTAGGTAGAAAAGAAAGAAAAAATTGCAATCATTCCATTATAATTAAGGATGTGCGATAAATTAATTGATCAGTCAACCTGATTAACAAAAATCCGGATTAATCAATTAATTGGTTAGTCATGCATTGGATTAATAGTATTTCCGATTAATCGTAATCTTGATTATTGACAACTTTACTATACTTGAACAATCATTAGCGCTTGTGCTAAGGGGTGAAGGGTCGATTGGTGTTAGCGTTTGGAGAGAGTTTGATGATAGAGGTTGACGTGGATTCCAATCGATCTTCAGCGAAGTTGTGGTTGTTAGGATGTGGACTGTATCTTTGGTAAAGGCAGATTTCACCTGTTTTGCGGTATCGGGTGAGCTTATGAAATGATTGGTGAACAACGAAAGTTCTGTTCACGTTATAATAAGTAATTTTAATGTAGAATTCGAGATGAGAGTAAAAATGACTACTCGCTATGATGTGATGCAAAGAAGTGCCGTTTTTGGCATATTAACTTAACTTGTCACTTTACGATTTATCTATTTACAATTCATTAATCAATTCACAATAGGTAACAACTAACTTTTATAGCATAGTTAAAACAAACTCAATTCACGATTGAATACGATTTGTACATTGATTGGCAATTCAAATTAAGTACATTTTTGAAGTACAAATTGATTACTAATTCCATTTCAAATTATTATAAGTAAGTATAAATGCTGTAAGTTTGTACAATACTATTTTCAAACATAAAAAACAAATTCCTCGGATCATACAAATGATTTTTTGCATTTTTGTACAATGAGTTGTTGTTTTGTAATATATCAATAATTCTTTTAAATAAATTAAAATAATTAGAACATCTCAGGCCAATCCAATGATTACGTTTTACGTCATTTATTCTCCATTTTGTCCTCAATGATATGTAAAAATGTAATATTTAATATAATCCATACGAAGCAAAATATTTTCTTATGTTCTAAGAGCACTTTCATTTTTGCTTAACGAATGAGTTTACAAATATCTAAATATTGCTGTTTTCATGTTGCTTTTATAGTTTTTTTTTTTAATAAATGGCCTTTTATTAAAATTGCATAAAACAAATCATTTTATTTCCCAAACGTATGTACTGAACTTGATATCATTCAAACAACCGCGCGTTAGGAAAGTTCAATTTTCGATTATTCTGCCTCATAGGCTCGGATTTTTGGCTTTGAGGACATTGCGACTTAAGGAAACTCCACAAGAAAAAGTTCAAAGGGATCAAATCGCACTGTTCCGCACAATTAGAGTTGATTCGGCAAGAGATCGTCATACCCTCACGTCGTCCGTGCAGGACCCTCTGTTGTGTAGCTGTGCTGCGTAGCACGTTGTGTCATTTTATTGGAATCATCAGGCATTCACATTCACATCCACTCAGATGTGTCCAATAATAAATTTGTTATCATCGACCCACTACTGATGGTGATAGCAATGCTATCCTCGTTTTTGAACAAGTACGAGCTGGTGATGGTGCCGGTCGCTAATCCACACCAAATTGAGAATTTCTATTGATTTATTGGCACATCGTCCTAAATCGTTTATACAAAAATATTACTCCTCGCTGGAGATGATTTCATTGAACATCACGGCCACAATAGAACATCCATTTTGACAATAAAGTTTTATCATTTTATCACTTCATAGCTACAAACGTTATTATACAGAAAATATGTGATATAAATATTAATTATATGATGATTTCGCAGTATTTGCGACATGATAAAAATACTGTTTATTACTTAGAACACGAATATGCTATGCTGCAGAAACTGAAAACTCATAATGGATTCTGGGAAAGGCCCTTCTTCGTGAGTTAAGGCAGAATTGCTTTTTCACTTCACAAACTAAAGGATTGATACTGTCTGTTGGGTCGAAAATAAATTTCAAAAACTTTGAAATTAATAATTAAGAGCTTGAAGAGTGTTTGAATATCACAAATTTTACTGGACTGTAAAACCCTGTAAGAGTTATTCATCAATGGCGTTCGTTGTCCCCGATAGTCTCTAAAAACCATTTACGCAAAATATCTTTAGAACAATTAATAATTCATCAACTAAGTTTTCATATATAGCAGAAGATAGTTCTTGATATAATTAAACCAGAGGCCGTAAGAGGCCGGTCCCAAAATTAGCCAAACTGACATGTATATGATGGCAGTAGTTTGACAAGAATTACTTTGGTGAAAAGTGGCAACCTTATAAAATATATGTTTCAAACTTCAAGGCACCACGTTGTTTAGTATTTTTATTTGAACCATCAAAATAAACCATCTCAGTCAATTTGTAAATGTAAAAAAATTGGTCACCGTTATGTATAATAATATAATATATCGTATAAAATACGACTATATATGATAATATAATAATTCAATATTTCTATTTGGAAGGTCTCAGTCCAACTAATATTAAAGCCGAGCTACATTCTACTGTAGGGAAGCCTGCTCCTTCGCTTAGGGCTATAAAGTATGGGGTAGCAGATTTTAAACGAGGCCGTACGAGCTGTCAAGATCAACGTATTAGTGGTCGGCCTATTGAGTATTAGAAAATCTACAAAATCGTATTAGATGATCGCCGGCGTGAGCTAGCTGAAATGACAGATATTTCAAAAAGTTTTATACATCGTACGAAGATTTGAAGATGAGGAAGCTGTGTAAAATGCGTGCCGCGCTTGCTTTCAATAGAGTAAAACCAGCATCGTGAAAATGTTTAAGTAGAGTAGTACATTTTGGCGATGTTTCTCCGCAATAAAGCCAAATTTTTGCGTCAAATATAATCATATAATCATGGATGAGGCATGGGTCCACCACTTCACATCTGAGACAAAGGAACAGTGTATTGGAATAGGAGAATCGTATCCAAAAAAGGCAGAGATGGTTCCATTTTCAGTCAAGGTCATGGCATTTGTTTATTTATTTATTTTTTTTTTTTTTTTGAGATGCGCATGGAATTCTTTGTATGATAATTTGTTGCAGCGTTTAAGTGATGAAATTCTGTTTCTTTGGATGCAATCAGATTCAGATTTAATGCAAAAGGACGCACGTGGCGAAAAAGAAAGGGTTGTTTCATCAAGACACTGCTTCAGTTCACACATCCACTAATGCGATGGTCAAAATTAATGAATGAAAGTTAAAATTGCTTCATCACACACTTTATTTGCTAGATTTATCTCCCTCGGACTATGTTCTATTTTAAAACTTGAAAAAAAAATGGTCCGGTGGTGAAAGATTTGCCAACAATGCAGTTGATGGCTATTTTAAGAAGTTTCACAGTTCTTACTATAAACAGCGTATAAAAGCTGTCGAATATTGCTGAAGAAAAGTGTATTGAGCTAAACGAAGACTACGAGTGTGTTGAAAAATACAGAAATTTTTTTTATAACTTCTTTGTGTTTTCTTTGCTGGGTCGACTAGTTTTGTAGTTCCGTAGTTTTGACTATTATCCCAAATATTCGAAAAAGCAAGACAAAAAAAGCAATATGCGGAGTATTTGTGTACTCACATTTATTGGCTCGTGTCGTAAAATTTGCTTATATAAAATCGGGAATGATTCAATAATGTATGGATTTTGCCAATATTTCATTGACATATCCCTGAGGAAAAAATTGAGAATATATGACCCAAAAAAGAATAAATGTATTGGATCGAGATGTTCTAACTATAATAATTTAATTAAAAGATTCATTGCCATTTTGTAACAAGTGAAGTTATTTTGCAAAAATGTAGTTATTGCGTTGTTTGGAAAGTTCGCTCGGTTTTAAAAAAAAATGTGTTTACAAATTAATATACAAGAAAATAATTATTCTAATCTTTTATATAATTTCCCCTTTTTTCAATAACTTCTTCCCACATCTCTGGGTGCTTTTTAATTCCTCTCTCATAAAACGGACACAATTTTTCTGCAAAAAAGCATTCAATTCGATTTTTCACTTTCTCGTCGTTAAGGAAATTCAAATCCTTCAAGTGGTTGCTCAGTGATTGACAGTCGGACGCGGCGAGAACTGGGTAGTACGGTGGGTGAGGTAAAACTTCCCAACTAAGCTCTGACAGTTTCTGGGGTGTCCGCAAGACAATCGGGCGCTGTCATGTTGCAAGATGACGTCTCCCCGATTGCTGAGCCTGCGCCATTCTTTCTTCCAATGCCTTCTTCAATTTATCTAATTGTGTGATATAGTAATCCGCATTAATCGTTTGATTTGTTGGGAGAAGCTCAAAAAAAACTACTCCTTTGATATCTCACCAAATCGACAACATTACCTTCCTGGGGTGAAGACCCGCTTTAGAGGTGGATTGAGGGGTTTCATTTGGTTTCCTCCATGATGTTTTCTCCTTTACATTGTTGTAGACTATCCATTTTTCATTGCCTCTGATGAGGTTATTTAGTAATGGTGTCTTGTTATTTCTTATCCTTAGTATCGCAGACGCCAACGCGATTCAGGCGATTGGTCTCGGTGAGAGAGTGAGGTACCCACACATCGAAGTTGCTCACAGATCCGAGCTCTTTTATAACCCAGTGAACAATTGAGACTGGTTTTGTTGATTATTTCAGCTTTTTGCTTAACTGATGCGAGGGGATTAGCAATAATTAAATCTCTCACCCCCTCGAAAATAATTTCTTTTGGTCGTCCTACTCTGGAAGCGCTATTACGAAGAAGTCGTCCGTAGAAAATCTGTTAAACCATTTCTGTCCAGTTCTTTTATTTGATCCGCTTCCTTCATACACAGAGTTTATTTTTCGGCTGGCTGAGTAGCCGTTTTCCCTCTTCGGAAATAATAATAATAAAATGCCAAAAATGCTCTTTTTCGCTTATTTTTTCCACTTTTTAAAACTTTTTCTTAAAAAAACTTTAACTTCACTAACGACAAGAAAGAGAACACAAGTAAACCATAGTAAACAGTTTGGAGAAGAGATGAGAGGAAGCTATGATAGTGTTTGAAGGAACTCTACGTCATGAGAAGTGACTTACGGTGAACTAACGAATTAACCGAATGAACTTTCCAAACAGCCTGATATTGACTGCTCGTTACATTTGTTCTTAATGGTTACACAAAAAATCTGACCGACCCGTGTTAAAATTCAGAATTTTGTAAAACTCCTTAAATTATGTTTTTATCTAACTGTACTCAACCAAAAAATTTGATTGTTTGCAAAAACATCCATCGTCCATCGAAAAATCAATCAATGACACACTTCGCAAATTTTACCCTTAATCGAAATTAATTTTTCCGCTCAGTTAGCTTGCGTTTGCAATTACTGTTTCGCTCTATTATGTGTAAAATCTAAATTGAATCATATAAATATTAATATCAAAATTCATAATGTTCTGGAGACTAAAAGATTACACACGTATGTTATCCATTTTGGTCGTTGATGTAGATTTTACAAAGTGCAATACCGGTTTTTTCAAATTCGGAAGTGATTCGAATAGAAATGTAGCAAGTTTTCCGGTCGTATGCTGAAAAAGAAAAACTTTTCCAGCCCATTTAAATTACACGAACTACATAAATACATCTACTGAAATTTTACGCTGAATTAAACATCCATTTCAAACAACCTGCAACTTCCTCCAGCTTTTATGGGAGTGCAATCAAAGCTACGTCATAAATCACACATTAAATCACACTCATATATTCATTTAATATTCCAATAAACAACATGAGCTTCAGATGTAACCCAATCGAGATACAATAAAATTTAACAACCAATTTCTTTCTATTGAGGAAAATTTACAGCCTGTGTGCAGTCGTTTGAAATTTAAAATGGATCAATGGCCATCATGTAACCCGCTGAGCGAGCGTCATTCAAAATCCAATGTAATGATATCAAATGATATGAATGGGATATGAATATAAGGCCTCCACCAACATTAGACACAGAATCGATATCAGTAAATGAGTAAAACAACAATCATCAAAATGCCAATCATTGGTATAAAAACAAAAGAGTGATAGGGCCGAAATACATTTCGGAAATATATTCATAGTTTTACCATAAAATGTTACGAGCAACGCAGCGTGAGTGATACAGACAGACCAACACGTAGAGGGCGGGCGGCAGTTTGAAAGATATCCACATTCTGCCACATCTACATATGTATGTATGTGGTATTGGTTGGCATTAACCGTACCGCTATTCTGCGCCTTAGTAAGAGTGGACTTTTCTTTCGTCATTATTCAATTATATATTAAAGGTCCTTTGTAATCCTATGTTTGCGGGATATGTAGAGCCGAGAATGGTCTCGCTACAGGAACAATGCAAAAAACGTTACCTCTCATATCGGAAATAAGATTTGGATTCAGTAACCTTACAAGTATTTCACTGCCAGGATTGCTGAAAAAACTCTGGACTCAAACGCCAATTTCTAACGTGTGTTTGCGAGTCTTGTATTAGGTGCGCAACTAAGTTCTCGCTGCTTTTTTTTTATAAAGAAACTCAACTTTATTATGAAAATTAATCCATTGCTCTAATTAATCCATTTTCAATCACCCATTACAATACGATGAAGAAACCCCTTCCTTTTTTGTCGCTGAAGCAGTTGTTCACAGGCGAAAAAAACGGCACTCAACGTCCCTTGGCTTGAACTCATCAGGAACCTAAGTTCTCTGGTTTTGAATCATTCCTAACGCGTGCAATCGCCTGGAAATGACTTGGCGATAACTCCTAATACTGAAACAAGTTTTATCTACGTTTGACACGAATCCCCTTCAAGCAATGCCATCAATTCAGTGTCTTCGCAGGTTTTTCGTCTTCTCTTACGTGAAAGGTCGTCAACATTAAAATTACCATCTTTAAAGCGATGAAACCAATTCCGACATGTTGTTTCACTTAAAGCAGCGTCTCTGTAAATGTTTTAAAGCTCTCGATGAATTTCGGCCGCCGTTTTCTTCGTTTGAAAGAAGAAAAATTAATATTTCCCGCATATGACGATTATTTGGCACAAAATCATACATATTCACACAACCAAAAGAATATGACGTCAAAAGAAAATCACTATTGTGTCGAGGCGTTATGATTACTATATGTCTAAGCTTCGCTCATGGCGTTTAGGTTATGGCAGAATCGCCTAGCACTTACAGCTGGCGCCATCTATTGGGAAACAGTGAAAAAATAGTTGTGTACCTAACATGTACTAAACATGTTGATTCCTCGACTACTTTAATTTTACTTTTACTGTATTTTAAAAAAAATTTCCTACTTCAAAACCCGAAATAGGTAATAGAAGCTGGGTTTTTCGGCCACATATAATGTGTAGTAAAAAGAAGTCCATTGTTTTTGCAAGACATTAAAGACTTATTTAGCATAGTTAAAATTATCAGATTTTTATCAAATATGCACTGTTTTATTCGATAATTTTATACTATTTTAAAAGCAATGTCTTTACAGCTCTCTCAAAGAAACCTATGTTCCTTCCTATCGGCCAAAAACTGGGACAATCGACTTTCACAAACTTCTCTTGAAGGGAATCTTTTACTAGCTAAATCATTCGCCATAGGGGAAAACAGGTGGTTATCACTTGATGCCAGGTGCGGATTATAAGGTGGATGCATAAAAACTTCCCAATTAAACTCCTGAAGCCACTGGAAACTCACTATTGATGTGCTCCCTGGAGTTACCCTGGTGGAATACAATTCCTTTCCCAATGGACAAAGCTGCTTCCCTCACACTGTTAACTCAAATTCTTCAAATAATTATACAACAATACACTTTCTGATTAGTTAGCTCGTGATGAGCAGTAAGTACAAATTATAATTGTTGTCTTTTTTTCAAATGGAGGAAATAAAAATGAGTTTGTACATTTTATTGAATTTTTGAAGAGGTACCTGTATTGGGACCACCCCTTACTTGTTACTAAGACTTATTCATTTCCATCATTTTGTTATCATGATCACTGACAAGTGCCAATTTATATGAATATATTGAGGGAGCCTTTTTTTTACCCAAGAACTGCACCGAAGACGTATCCGTTTCAATAGAATTTGGTCCCAACAAAACAGACCAACTGCACACACAGCCAGATAGATTACGGCGCAGCTCCAACGAAAATTCCCAAATACATCAATAACCTGAAACTCCATTTCCTGCTGGCCCCCAATGTCACCTGAGCTGATTGCACCAGGGTTTTTTTGTTATGGAGTTATGTCAAGCAAGAGGTGTACAAAAGGAAATCAAGGAATTTGACTGAATTGGAGCAGTCAGTCCAATAAAACCATATTTGAGCTGTAAATCATTACGAAACTTTTTAAAGCACGGCTCAGACCAATATTTTGCAACATCGTAGCCAGTGGATATTAGTGGGCTATATCAGCGGATCCTTTCTGGTACCTTCCGTACAAATTAACCGAGATTCAGATTTTTCCTCCCTGTAACTCTCAATTTATATATTGCAATGGCCAGGGTTTTTAATCCATAATTCTCCCGATTTAACCAATATATTCTTAAGTCCATATCTTCTATCCGGTTACGCTAAATTCGTTTGAATTTTGTACTCGCTAAAGATTTGACAAGTTAGTGGTAATAAAGCCTAAAAAAAGCCTCCAAAACATTTACAAAGATGCTGTTTTAAGTGTCGAGATTGGTTCCGTAGCGTTTAAAACCGTGATTTTGATGTTAACGACCGTTCGCGTGAAGGAAGACGAAAAACCTTCGAAGACACTGAATTGATGGCATTGCTGGATGGGGGTCGGTGTCAAACACAGATAAAGCTTGCTTCAGTATTAGGAGTCATCCGCCAGGCCATTTTCAAGCCTTCCCATTATGTACGCAATACAATGTAATTTAAATGCCCACCTCGGGATTGGTTGCAGCAGTGGATTCTTTTGAGGTAGTTTTCGACCACTTTTTAGCACATTTCGGGCGGTATCTCGGCGATAATTTGATGAATTTTGGCTTTCAAATGTTCCAACGTTTGGTGATTATCCTCGTAAGCACGGTCTTTGACATAGCCTTACGGCGTCAAATCGCATAATGTTGGTGGCCCTTGACGTCGTCAAAATTATACTTTCGAGAAACTTCTCATGCAATAAAGCCAAACTCGGTCGTGATGTGTGGCTCGTGGCACTATCTTGTTCAAGCCACATATCGGTCTATTCATAATTTTCAATTGCCGACCAAAAAAGTCTGTTATCGTGTAGCCATAGCACTGTGATTTGAAGTTGGGATTATCCGCCGCACTTTCACCAGCAGAAGCGATATTTTCGGCAGTGCATACATTGCGGTGATGCACTGGCCTGACCACATTTGTAACGCATCCAGTCTCTTCAAATATTTTTAAAATTTTGTCAGTTCCTAGCACAGTAGATCGATTATGATGACCATAACCACCCCGCAATACACGAAAAGTGTCCACCAGAATGAATTACCACATTGGTAGAACGTTCTAACTATTTTTACGCGTTCTTCGATTGTTGAACGATCCATATTCGTAAATAACGAACTATTCACTTAATATATAACACTTCAGAAGACAGGTATTTAACAGCTGACAGCCTTGCCAGATCGGCGATTATGAAACCATCCTTTATTTCATTGGACCCTTCCTTTGTAAAGTTGGACATCGTATAATCCATGGCCAAGGTGAACAATTATCGTCTGTACACAATATAGACTCCTCGTTTGAATTTATTCAACATCCCCTCAAACCATATTTTTGCTCTTCAATCTGTCACTCTGTATGCATTCAATGATGTAACAATATTTCCCTTAAAGTTATCACAATTATCGCCGTCGTCTCTTTTGTCATCATCACCAATACCCATGTCACCGCTGGATGTGTCAAATGATTGGTTTTGTGTGTCTGTGGGGAGCAGAACTGACTGTTTGATGTGACACTTTAGTACATGTGTTTCTGTTGTAACTGTGTTTGTTCATTTGTCGCTACAGCTCAGCAAACAAGCACAACAACTCGATCGTTTACTCAAAATCCCCTGTAAAACATTTCACTTTTTCCAACACCTTCGCTAACAGCGACAACGCCAACTGCACAATGACTGTGACATTTTTGACATAAGTCATAAAATAAATTCATTGATTCCGTTTGATTTCAGTTTGTTACACGTTGTAATAATAACAAAAGTAAATATTTTATTCTGCCTCTGCTTCTTTGACAATTTTATGGGCAATTTTGGAATTGTTGTATGAGTTGTCTTCAATATATTTTTGAAATTAATTCACACCAAAAGGTTCAGTCAACTCATCCCAATTCGTTTGGAGGTTGACAACCCAATTATGGAGACGGTTAATTTGAAACATTTCGTGTCATTAACAACGACAGTTTGTGTATTTTTAAATCTTTGCCTTAGTGCGAAAATGCAAATGATTATGAGGTCGCAGTGAACTTGAACTTCAAGTGAGGGTAGGTTATTTTGGAATTATAATAATTGAACCGGCGGCAGACAAGCAACCTTGCACTAACTTTTTACTACAATTAAGCGAGAATGGCGGTAATCAATGCGTTATGCTATGTAATATTTGAACATATGTACATACAGCAGGGAGCACAAATGAGTTTGTTTGTACCTTCTGCACTTTTTATTGTATAAAAATATTTTTATATTATTAAAAATAAAATAATAAAGCAAATTGAAAAATTTTTTTTGTTATTTATTTTATGTTTAACATTTAACTAAATAATCTATAATTCAAAACTAAAGCCTTCAAGTTCTGAGAAAAAAATTAACAAAACAAACAACTCGCATGTACTCAATTTTGCACCCGTGCCTTTTTTGAAATATTTGCACAAAAATATCAAAGTTTACCGTTAGATTTGTATTGGCTTGCTTTGTTTATGCATTTGTTTTCTTTATTATTAATTTGGTATTAATTAAGTTGCGTTTTTTGCAAATTATCCAAAACAAATTAAATTATAAAAAATGATGAAGAAACTATCAAGAGCCGTTGAGGATAATATTGTAGCCATGACAAGAAATGGCAATTCTACGCGAGTAATAGCTAAACAGCTGAAAGTAAGCCAATCGGTGGTTATAAGAGTCCAAAAAAGGCGTTCTGTTATTCCCAAACCAAAAGTTCGCAAGAAGCTATTAATGAATGCGGATGCATGTCTTATGATTACAGAAATGAAAAGAGAAAAGTTTTTAACACTAAAAGGTGCTTCTACAGGGTAGCCCATATTCGACGGACCCATGTTTAAAAAAAAAAAATAAAAGAAAAAAATAAAAATTTGGCGGTTGGCAATCTTATTCATTTAAT